>APFE030988413.1:264896-299797 GCA_000404065.3 Pinus taeda
TTACTATTAGTTAATTAATTAATTAAAATTTATATTAAAAAATTAATTTAACTATGTATAAAAGTTATATGAAATATATTTATAAAACAATGATGTAAATCCTAATGTTTTCAACAGCGGGATAGGGGACACGGAGGAAAGGTCGCAGTCAACTGAGACGTCAAATCACTAAATCGACAGTTCTATGTTAATTGGTGAGAGTGGGGATGAAGAGTGGTCAAGAACAACCCTGCACGTAGCTACAATGCTTGTGCCCATTGTGTACAGTGGTTGCACTGGTGGCGGCAACTATAATGGCCATGAGGAAGGCGACAGAGGCAGGGCTTCGACAGTGGCAGTCAACCTACTCGTGCACAACGACTACAGCATTTTGATGGCAGCGAGAGCGGAAAGTGTGATGTTGTTTGACTACAACTAGACTACAACGTGCAGCTGACGGTGCTCGAGTTCAGCAAGGGAATGGCAACGATGGATGGTTGTTTAACGGAACAAGTGAACGTCCATGGTCCTGGAGCCGGAGTCTAATATCCTTTCATTCTTAAATATTTCTGACCTTTCCTTCTTTTTTTTCTTAATTGAATTGTTTATTTTTTATAACCTTTTTTTTATATATATATTTTTGATCTCCTTTTTCTTCTTTTTAATTTTTTTAACTTTTTATTTTCTCTCCATATATATCGAATTTTTTTTAATATATGGATTTTTTTTTTCAATAATTTTTGTTTTCCATTTTTTTTGTAATATCCAAGGGCCAATTAGCGAAAATGGAAAAACTCCAACTTGAGTAGCGAAACGTTTTAGTTACGACAACAACAAGGTTGACGAAGGCTTGATGGTCGAAGGTTGGTGATCGGAGAACATGGCTCTGACACCAATGTAATGAACATAGTTCGTATACGCAGCGGAGTAATCTTCAAAACATTTGGAAGACGTAAATATCCATAGGAGGATAAGTAATTCTATATTGAATTATATAAAAGAATTGATATGAGGTGATTACAATGAGGGTATGGGCATGCTTATATACCCTAGGCAGATACCTCTTCACCAATAGTTATGTCCTTAGGGACATACCTGTTCATTAACTAGTTACTAATTAATCATTGTTTATTATTATTATAGTTTTACATTATTTGTATTATTTTATATATATTTGTATTCATAATATAGGGACTACCCCCTGTTATCCACAATTTTGTCAACAATCCGAGGAAGCAGTGTGTAAGCAAATAAAATTAAAAAAAAATCAAAGATCAAAGTCATCTATCAACATGAATATGTCATTGTAAACCCAATTTTTGCAAGTTGTATTGTAAATGATGCTAGTAAGACCATTTAATTATGTAACAACACCAAGGTAAGCCTCTAATTTTAGCAAAAGATTTCATCCTAGGAAGTTTTTTAACCTCGCTGAATTATGTGTGTTAGTCAACACGCCTAATCAGTGGAGTTTTTCTTCCACCCTAAACCCCAAAGCTAGGGTGGAATTCATTCACAAGGTCTTAGGTGAGTCCTAGTGTTTATCGAGTCTAATGTAAAAGTGTGTTTAGGAATAATTTTAGTGCATGGTCCCTCGCAATCAAAAAGCATGGCTAAATTATTTTATTATAAGCACACTTGGTTTCATACTAGATCATATTGTGTCATTAAATTGGGTAAATTATTGAGGGTCTATGCCTAAAGGTGTTTCCCCTTCTAAGAGTTGATATTGTAATTATTTTGATGTAAGAATATTTTAGTGCATGGTCCCTCGCAATCAGAAACCATGGCTAAAATATTTGAGGGTGGAAAAATAATTAAATCCCCTCTAGAATGAATCAATTAATTTTTCTTGCAAAATTAAATAAAAATCTTAAGCCAGAAAATTAATTAATTTTGACTCAAAAAATAATAATAGAGAAATTAGTTCCCCCAATGGGGGTGACTGACCCTCTGTTGAGGGGGGCTTGGGATCCCCACCCCCAGCCACCTGTCTCCCATGCGGGTGTTAAAAAGTGTAGGTGTTGGGCACTTGGCTCGACGAAGGATGCTTCTGGAGAAGGAAGCTTTATGTATTATGCTCTGGTTTTGGTATGTGAGCGTTTTGTTGATTTGGGGTAGCATCGGATGTGCTCTAGCTACGAAATTTGGTGGAGAGACTAAGGCACATGAGATCTCCAATACCCAAAAAGGGTTTGGGTTGATTCTAAACAGTTTGGGAGATATTAAAATAATTAATATTTTTAATGGAGCCCCTAAGTTTAAACTTAGGGAAATTAAAATATTAATGTGAATTAATATAAAACTGTGTTAGAATGGTCCAAAAGTCATGGATCAAGCCAGATCTAATCTTAGTTGTTGATTAGGGACTTAATCTCGGTCATTGATCTGTCAATGAGAAAAGTATAAGAGGAGGCTTAAGGGTCACTTGGAGAACACACCAAGAGATCAAGATTTCGACTTTCTGGGACTAGGTTTGCTGAGAAAGTTGAGAGAGTGATCTAGAGTTGCAGTTGAGGGGCACTGAATACAGAAGCAGAGAGGCAGAGATAGTGCCAAGAGGATCAATGTAGCAGCCGGGAAAGTTGACGTAGAGGGCAGAAGCCAAAACTGTTGGTAACAACCGGAACTACCAAGAATTGCTGGAACAACCAGGAAAGATGAAACAGAGGGCACAAGCCGGAATTGTCGGGAACTGTCGAACTGTCAGGAAAGCTGACGCAGAGGGCAGAAGTAGGAACTGTCAGGAAAGTCAACGCAGAGGGTAGAAACCAGAACTGCCAAGAACAGCTGGAACTATCGAGAATGTTGACGCAGAGGTGAGACGAGGCTGACGTTGGGGTTTTTAGTGGGGCAGATTAGAGCTGTGGAGCTGCCGGAGTGTTTATTCGGGGTTTCAACCGGAACATCTGTCTCCAAAGGAGAGGTACTACTGCCGAGATTTTTCTCTGTTGGGTGAACCGGATTTGGCACCCAGATTGTATTCTGAAACTGCTTAATAAAGCAAACCCTCAGATCGCTACACCGGTTTTCCCGCATTGGGTTTTTCCGTGGACATTAGTCCAAAAATAACGGTGTCATTTGTGTGCTTGTTTCTGTTTCCTTCAGTTGATGATCTGTAATGTGTTGAGCATGTACTTGTGTTTATTTTCAGTATTTACATGGTAAATAACTTGTTAATTAATCAGAACAAGCAAGAAGGAATAAACCAGAAAGTACATGGAGGGTTTCTAACTGTTAGACTTAGAAACTTCAACATGGTATCAAAGCGTGGTTGCAGATCACAAGAGAACTGAGGACATCAGCCGAGCAGAGCAGCAGCAACAAAAAACAGTTGTCTCGAGTGACAGAAGTTGTTCCTAGCAGCAAAACAGCAAGGAATGGGTGACGAAGTGCCAGCGTCATCAAGTTCGGGCCAAGAAGAGGTTGCGCAGATGCTGAAGGAGGCAAAGACAGGCTCACGCAAAGGCCAGGAGGGTTGACGTTGTTGGCTTAAGGAGCTAGTTTTCTGGTGCTGGGACTACACAGAGCCTAGGAGCTCTCACCTTCAAGTTGCTGGGGTTTAGGAGGTTATGGATAAGTTGTAGAGTGGAGTTGGTAGGGTATTGTTGTCAAAACAATACCTAACAGGGCAAGGCTAAGGAGGAGGGAGTTGCTACCAAGGGTTTCTAGCTAAGAAATCTGGATCAGTGGTGTGGTTGCACAGACGATCAGAGTAGGGAGCATCTCGACATCGGCAAAAGGATTTCCAGGAGGGAAATCGAGGCTCAGAGGGAGTCACATCAAGAACTTCCAGGAGGGAAGTAGAAGAGCAGTGGAATGGCACTACACAGAGTGAGAGACCAGGACAGACTGGACAGAGCCTCAAACTTCGTAGTCTGGAAGGCCAGAATCTTATCCGTACTTGACAGAAATCATGTTAAGCACTTCGCCTTGAAGATGATAGCGGTCCCAGTTGACCCAGCTGACAATAACAAGTATGAGGAAGCAATGGCGAGGGCCAAGTGTATCATTCTTGACGGAGTCAAGGATCATCTAGTACCACATATTGCTGAGAAGAAAATGACACAGGAGATGTGGGAGGCCCTGACCAAGTTGTATCAGCATACTTCTGTGCAGAGGAAGTTGCTCCTAGAAAATCAGTTGCGGTCATACCAGATGCAGAAGGGAGAACAGATCGACGCCCTCCTCGGTCGATTAAAGGAGATCTGAGATCAGCTGACTTCCATAGGGGCCACACCAGATCCAGAGTTGATGGTGAGAACAGCCCTGAATGCAATCTCAGAAGATTGGGAGGTGTTTGTCCAGAGCATACTAGGCAGGGCAGCCCTTCCAGATTGGGAGGAAATGTGGGGCGGCTCTTCACCAAGAACAGATCAGGAGGGTGACCAAGACGGGAAGCAACAATAAGGAGATCAGAATCAAGGAGGAGAAGGTGGATGTTGCCCTAGCATCTGAGGGTAAGCAAGAAAAGCAGAAGAAGAAGGACCTCTCCAAGGTCAAATGCTTCCACTGTGGGGAGCTGGGTCATTATGTGACCCAGTGTCTCAGGAAGAAGAGCAAGGGAGAGGCTTCCGAGACCAAGGCAGCACCAGCAAGGGCAGAGAAGGAAATGGAGACAGACGATGTCTGTGCCATGAGTCCACACACACCACTTGAGCGAAAGTGGGGAGACATCGAGCTGTAATCAAGAGGACTACAGAAGATGAGGAGTAGGATCCTCGAGGTACCCAACCTCTTGGATTATACCTGGCTACGGGAGCCCCGAAGAAGAGTAGCAGGACTTGCGGATGTCGGTAGAGACAGATGAGTATGGAGCGACAGAGAGAGCTACAGTGCAAGATTCCCAAGACAGCGTGAGGCTAGCAAGCTGCAACAATGCGAGAGGCACGGGAGTGTTGCACCAGTGCATGATGGCACAAAGACGTGTGCAACGATGCGAGATGCAGGGAGTTGTTGCAGCAGTGCAGAGGTCAAAGAGGGAGCACATGTCAGCAATAGAGGGAGCCTCAGCATCAAGAGTGTCTCTAGCCTGACAGAGATGTCAGAGTTTGGAGATCAGTTACTTACTTCTCAGTGACTGAGTTGCATTGCAGCTATTCGCAATGGCGGTGCTATGGGCAGCACGATGCAGCATGATGAGAGGGGATGCGGTGCGGACGCAACAGTGGCAGTGGCAAGGCCATGAGCAGCAAGCACGGATGTAGAGGGAGTTGTCATACAGATGCAGCATTATAGATGATGGCAGCATGCCTAGCATCAGGGACCAATGCCAAATGATCAGAGTAATACTCAGTAAGGAGTATTACTAGAGCACAGTCCTCGCTAAGAGGGAGTGTTGATTTGGGGTAGCATTGGATGTGCTCTAGCCACGAAATTTGGTGGAGAGGCTAAGGCACATGAGATCTCCAATACCCAGAAAGGGTTTGGGTAGATTCTGAACAGTTTGGGAGATATTAAAATAATTAATATTTTTAATGGAGTCCCTAAAGTCTAAACTTAGGGAAATTAAAATATTAATGTGAATTAATATAAAACTATGTTAGAATGGTCCAAAATTCATGGATCAAGCCAGATCTAATCTTAGTTATGGATTACGGACTTAATCTCGGTCATTGATCTGTCAATGAGAAAGTATAAGAGGAGGCTTGAGGGTCACTTGGAGAACACACCAAGAGATCAAGATTTTGACTTTCTGGGGCTAGGTTTGCTGAGAAAGTTGAGAGAGTGACTTGGAGTTGCAGCTAAGGGGCAGTGAATACAGAAGCAGAGAGGCAGAGAGAGTGTTGGGAGGATCAACGCAGCAGCCGGGAAAGTTGACGCAGAGGGCAGAAGTCGGAACTGCTAGGAACAGCAGAAACTGTCGGGAAAGCTGAAGCAGAGGGCAGAAGCCAGAATTACCGGGAACTGTCGAGAAAGCTGATGCAGAGAGCAGAAGCCGAAACTGTTGGGAATAACTGGAACTGCCGGGAAAGCTGACACAGAGGGCAAAAGCCGAAATGCCAGGAACAGTCGGAACTGCTGGGAACTGCTGGGAAAGCTAACGCAGAGAGCAGAAGAGGCTGACGCAATCCTTAGAGGCTGACGTTGGGCTTTTTCGTGGGGCAGATTGGAGCTCAGTAGCTGCCGAAGTGTTTACCCGAGATTTCAATAGGAGCATCTGTCTCTGAAGCAGAGGTATTACTGCCGAGATTTTTTTCTATTGGGTGAGCCAGATTTGCACCCAGATTGTATTCTGAAACTGCTTAATAAATCAAACCCTCAGATAGTTGAACCGATTTTCCCGCATTGAGTTTTTCCGAGGACATTAGTCCAAAAATAATGATGTCATTTGTGTGCTTGTTTCTGTTTCCTTCAGTTGATGATCTGTAATGTGTTGAGCATGTACTTGTGTTTATTTTCAATATTTACATGGTAAATAACTTATTAATTATTCAAAAACAAGTAGGAAGGAATAAATCAGAAAATACATGGAGGGTTTCTAACTGTTAGACTTAGAAACTTCAACACGTTTGGCTATGTTGGGCGATGAGAAGCGATGTTGTGGAAGGTGGTGAGAGTCATGTTTGTTATTCAAGCCTACGGCGAAAGCCAAAAGGCCAAGGTGGTGAGGGATTAAACGCTGAAGTCGACCCCTATACGTGGTATTGCTCTCAGGAATTCGTTTGGGACCTGAGAGCATCTGTATCTGGGGATGCCACTTTGCAGGGTGGTCGTCTCCTTTTTGGGTCGTTGCTCTTCCATCCGTCGGTTATCTTCTCTCTGTGTTGGTGGCGCCGCCAGAGTTTGTGAATTTGGGTAATGTGTTACCTCCCCTGCTGGTGTTTGTTGGCTATATTTAATTCTATTTCTGTTGGTAATGTCATGGCTATTGCCCTTATGAAAGGGTGGCAACTTTGTCTCAATCTGATCGTTCTCAAAGGCTGCAAGGCTAGGTCTTCGTTTAGTGTTCCTGTGGGTTTTTGGTGGTGAGTCAGTTGTCAATCTTAGTCAGGTGCCTCGTGTGAAAATTTGACCATTGAGATCCTATTGCAACAACTAGAAATTATTCTTCTATTTGTTAATTAATTTAACAATTTATTTGCTTCGACAAATACTGAATAAATCACACTGCAACTTTCACAAATAAATTGAGGAATAATAATAGAACTGGAAACTGAGAAATATGTTAGTACACACATCAAAATTTACACAGTTACTTTTGGACAAATGTCCCCGGAAAAACCCAATGCGAGAAAAGTGGTGCAACGAAGAGGGTTTTTATTAATATGCAGCAATGAAATTATCTTAGTACCATTTGGATGCCGAAAACTGGCAATCCTGCAAAGAAAATACTGACAAAAATCTAGTGAGGAATTTTCCTCACCCTGCAAGCAATTAGGCACAAAAAAACAACCTTTGAAACCCCTCCACAAATTTCCCTGTGTCACCCTCTACGCAGGCACAAATCCGTACAGCCTAGATCTCACACTAAGTTGCCTCTTTAGCTTGCCATTGACTTTGGAAACATTTCTCCCGGCCTCTGCGAAATTCTTCTACCAGCGAAACTCTGAAATGACTTCCTGATTCTGCAAATTGAACTGCCTCTTAGAGGCTTTTGCGCAACCCCTCTATGGTTATCTCTGCCTCTCTGCAATGTACTCTCCGGATTTGGTAAATTTTTCCTCCGGAATCACTATCCCTGCCCCTCTTTGTCTCTACTTCCCTTCTGAAGCTCAAACTATCTTCACACTACTGTCTCTAGAAAATCAAACTCTCTAAGGAAATCAAACTCCACAAGTGTGTTCTCCATCTACCCATTGACTTCTTATAATCCTCTGTTGGACCTCCAACAGCCAAGACTAAAACTTAATCAAGGGCCCAGATTAATTCCATGTCGATCTGTTGTGAGTTTCTAGCTGATTCACACCTTATTTCAATTAATTATGATTAATTAACCAAATTTCCTAAGTTTAGACATAGGAAATATTAAAAAATAAGTTAATAATCTAATTGAGACACTTCTAGGTGGAATTTCCAAAAACGATTTCTGGGTTATAAAGAACTCATGTGCTTTAACCTCTCCACAAGGTTTCGAGACTAGAACACCTTCGATGGTACATAAACTAACACTCCCTCTTAGCGAGGAAGGTGTTCCCTCTAGTACTACACACTCTGCCACAACACTTTGTCTCTGTACCACCTTCTGTCACGTTGTTGATGTCTATCTACTACCCACTAAACACTACGCAACTCTGATGTTGAATTTGTGTTGTTGCTGACACTGCCATATTGTTGCCAACCCCACATCTGCACTACAACTCCCTCTCAACTGTTGTTGCTGCAACTAAGAAGCATCCTAAAGATTGAATGATGAGAAAATTGTGTTTAGTATGATGCATTTGTCTTCTAAATCCTGACTGCTACTAAATACTGCACTTTCGTTTCCTTAGATTTGCATTGTCGTTGACCTTGCACTAAGCCTCCTACTCTGGTGTCAACACTACACTGCGCTCCTTAGCACCTGACTGCCACTAGTCTGCAACTCTCACCCTGGAATCTTACTGCATCAATTGACACCGATCCATCGTGCTACCGAATACTGAGGGCTCCTGTAGCAAGGTAATGATTCATGAAGAGGACACTTCAATGGACCCTACCCAACCTTTACAACTCTGGGACTATAACTCCATATCGCCCCACCTCACTCCTGAAGGTATGGCTGCAAACATTGCGAAGTCTTCCCCCAACCTAGAGGACAACTTATCGATCTCTACAAATGTTGTTGCCTGGTCCTGCTTCTCTTGCTTGTCCTTCTTCCTGAGAGGACACTGCGTACTATAGTCGTTGAATTAGCCACATTTGAAGCACTTGACCTTTGATAGGTCTTCCTTTTTCGTTTCCCCCTGCCCCTGACTGGGACCCTTAGATGTTAGGGCCACATTTTCTTCTTCCTTCTCACCCTTCATGCCCTTGTTGCTACTGTCATTGATGGTACCCTTTACTAGAGCCCGCCTCAACTCCTCCTGCTGTAGACTGGACCACATCCTGTCCCATTTAGGCAATGTGTCTTTGCCCAAGATCCTTTGGACAAACACATGTTAGTCATCTGAGACACTATTCAGTGCCAACTGTACAAGCTCTGTGGGTTGGGGTGCCTCCCCAACCACTGATAGTTGCTCTTAGACTTCTTGAATCCTGGTGAGGAAGCCATCTATGGTTTCGCCCTTCTGCATCCTTATGCTCCTCATCTTCTCCAAGAGAAACATCTTTTGTTGCTCGAAAGAACTCTAAAAGAGCTCGGAGAGAGCATCTCGCATCTCCTTGATCTTACCTTTGACTGCCACATGTGAGACTAGATGATCTCGAACTCCATCCAAAATCATTCACTTCTCCTTCACCATTTCCTTTATGTACTCCTTCAGCTGATTGGCATCCTAAGGTACTACTACCACATTCTCCACATAGGCTTTTAGGCCATACTCATCCAGAAGGACATCCTAGCATTCCAAATAACATAGTTGGAAGCTCCCTCCACCCTATCCTAATCTATAAGCCCTGTTATGGCCATCTTTAGATCTATTCAAAAATCTCCCTCTTTCTCTCTACTCGGTTGTTGGGTCTACCACACGCACTCCCTTCTAGAGTGTGAAACTCTGCTGACTACTACTGCCAATCTGCAACTGGAAAAATTTTGATCTCTAAAACTCAAGATCCCTTGAGAGATATTTTCCCTCTATATGCGTTATTTTTCCTCCACCTGACGTTGATTCTACTAATGCAAACTACTGCAAAACCCTCTACGCCCAGACAAGGAATCTGCTCAGCGAAAATTTGAATTGTTGCTACTCCTTTTGTCTATTGGAATCACTGAACCTGGCCAGCGGAATTTTTCTGCCAATCTACAGTAAAAAATCGATCTGCCCAGCAATTCGAATTGTTTGGCTTAGGCTCTACGTAGCCTCCAGAAATTCGTCCAATTGCTCCCTCTGAACAACAAATTTTTGCCTCCGCTTCTAAGCTTCCCCGTCTAATCAATCACGCTCTGATACCATGTGAACATTTCACAACTGAAATCCTATTGCAGCGACTGGAAATTATTATTCTAATTGTTAATTAATTTAACAATTTATTTGCTATGACAAATACTAAATAAATCACACTACAACCTTCACAAATGAAATTGTGGAATAATAATAGCGTTAGAAACTAAGAAATATGTTAGTACACACATCAAAATTAACACAGTTATTTTTGAACGAATATCCCAAAAAAAACCCAATGCGATAAAACCAGTGCATTAGCTCAGGGTTTTTATTATTATGCAGCAGTGAAATCATCTGAGTAGAATCTGGATGTCGAAGACAAGTAATCCAACAAAGAAAATACTAGAAAAAATCTAGTTAGGAATTTTCCTCACCACACAAGCAATCTAGCATTGAAAAACGGCTTGTGAAACCCCTCCACAAATTGCCCTACGTCACCCTCTATGCAGGCACAAATCTGTATGGCCTGGATCTCACACTGAGCTGCCTCTTCAACTTGCCATCGACTTTGGAACCACTTCTCCTAGCCTCTATGAAATTCTTAACACAGGAACTCTAAAACGACTTTCTGATTCTGCAAATCGAAGTACCTCTTATAGGCTTCTACGCAACCCTTGCGCAACCCCTCTATGGCTATCTCTGACTCTCTGCAATGCACTCTCCAGATCTCAAAAATCTTTCCTCTGGAATCACTGTCCCTACCCCTCTTTGTCTCTACTCCCCTTCTAAAGCTCAAACTCTTTTGAATACAGCGTCTAGAAAATCGAACCCTCCAAGGAAATCAAACTCCACAAGTGTGTTCTCCATCTAACCATCAACTCTTCTTATAACCCTCTATTGGACCTGTTATCACCCCAAGAAACTCACCTAGGTTGTATATCAGTGATGCTCAGGAACATTAAAAATTTAACATTTCTATCAGATGAAATGATGGATAAATGGAGGATGTGCAGCACCTTTAAGCCAGATAACCACTTCTACTATGATTGACCCCAGACATGGGTGAACACCCCCAGACTACAAGGCTTTTAACCACCAACTACTCACAGCTTAAGGTAAAGGTGATAGTGAAGAAAACTAATCACCCCAGCGGATGCACAGGACCCTGTGATGGCCGGCGGCAACCAGTAAAAGGTCTGTAAATCTGGATTCTAATACATAGACAGGATGACAGCTCTCTATGCATTACAACAATAGAAACCTACATACATGTTCAGTTATACATGCCAAATTCTAACACAGAGGTGGGATGATAGCCCCTCTGATGCTAACATTTACAGCAAATGAACGAATGCAAAACAGGCACAGCCTGGAACAAGAAGAAGAAATGGAAAGTGAGCAATTGACAGCAAAAGAAGCTTGTATCAATTGGAAATGAAGACCAGACGCTGCAGGTTACAAAGTAGTTACAGTCTCCAGAGGTTAGAAGGCTACAATAAGCTCTCATTCATCAAACACTCATCACTTGATTACATCTGAGTTCTGAGTATAGATAGTGTTACAATACAAAATATCTCTGTTAAACAATGCGTGGAGGAGCCCATAAATGGCCACCAACCATATTTACATTTAGGAATGGCCCTCTGATACAAATCTCACTGTGTTTTGAATAGATTTGTCCCTTTCTGGTGCTCTGCGGTCCTTTTTGGGTAGGTGGAATGAAATATGGGTGAAGCCCATAGCCATTGAATGCTTTGACTGGATCTGTGGTGTCCTGCTTCCTTCTCAGCCATACTGCTGATTAACTGCAGTCGTTGAACATTGAAATGGCTCCATCATGACTGGTAAATGTTGATCTGTTTGGGGCACGTCCTCTTTCCTGCTCGGCCATACTGTTATTTGAAGGCAGCTACCTACTGCGCTGTACTGCTGCATGCTTGCTTTCATCATCTTCGCGCCACTGAGAAATACCGCCCACCTTGCTATTTTTTGAGTATCAAGGGCCCACACACACATATATTTTTTCTATCGGGTCTGCCTTTCGGGTCGCACTGCATATCTTAACCGGCCAATCCTTTGTTTCATTGTATTCGAAAATACATGTAAAAATGTCCCAAAATCATAAAAATGGCTTTTGCGGACCTCAAATATTATTCCATTCTGCTTTGAAAACCCATCGGGTCCGAGCCTCATCTCATCGGCATCCGTACATGCAATTTGCTATGCACCACTGATTTCCCCGATTGCGACATGCCGACTTCGAAATGGGCCCATACCACTGATTCCTCATATTTGGAAACATATATAAAAACACTGAAAAACACAAAGAAATGCATTCACCGGAACTGAAAATATATAAACTTTACCTCCCGGACCCCATCGGGTCCGGGCTTCATCGCTATCGGCACTTATTAAGCTTTCCTTTGTGTTCCCCTTATACACGAAATACATTGAAAAAGACCTTTGCGCTGACTTGAAATGTTATGAAGAATCACTCATAACGATATCGGGTCCGACCCATCGGGTCGCATACATGCCTTGTATAAAAGCTCTGCCCCTTTTAAAAGTGCCGATAGCGATATCACCGCGGACCCGAAAATTTATGAGAAATAATTTATAGTGCCATCGGGTTCGGCTTATCGCATCGCAAACATAACCATGCAAAAGGCCCTGCCCCCTTTGCAAGCGTTGATGCGATATGCCGACGTGATATCGGCGATGTGATGTCGGCGATCGCATATCACCAAATATAAAGGCCCAAACCTCTTTTGTAAGTTCTCCATTGCGACCCGCCGATGCGATATCGGCGATCGCTCATCGGTGAGGTCTCCTGAGTCGCTGCCACTGCCCGCCTACTCCGACTGCGGTATGCCGACGCAATCTGGATCGTTGATCGGCCATATCCAATGGCTGATATGATTTCGGACCCTTAAGCCTGCGATCTGAGATTTTCATGAATTTAGAGTATTTGTGTCTCGTGGTAGTGTATTTCCGCTCCTCCAAGGGCTTTCCTCTTGCAACTTCTTCAACCGGTAGGAAGATTTTAGCCAAAATTTGGAGAATTGAACATCAGAAATGGTTCGCTTAGCATGAACTTAGGTGTGTTTGCAGCCTTTGAGAGTGCTTGAATCCATTTTCTTATCCTTTTACATAATAGAGCTAACAGTATAAAATAAATTTAATACACTTTATAAATTTTCGTAGTAAAAAAATATCATTTTTTGTAAGTTTGATAGAAATACATCTTCATTATGTCCAATATATCATCTCGATTAAAAAAAAACTGAATAAATAATTTTACATTAAAAAATCTTTTAACATAACACTTGATCACCATCTATCCAAAACCCCATAAACTAAAAATTATTATTTTAAAAATATTCATAAAATAAAATTAATTGATTATACAAAACTTTCTTTTCTCTCTGAGAAGAGAAAGTTATTACAAATAAAATAACAAAACAAATAATAAATATAGTTATGTTCTAACATGCTGAAGTACCTTATTTATTTATTTAACTATAAAATATTCATACCATTTAAGTAATAATGAAACTAACATTAAAATAATTCATATGCTCCTTAACAATACTAAGGTATGAACTTTGATTTCATATCATTCACATGATCCTGAAATTAGAATCCAAATTGCATAAACAAAATGAAAAGTTTGCACACGTGGCAATAGCCAAAGACTTCTATAATATTACGTGTAGTTTGAGACTTATCCACGTGTCAATTTTACATTTGGCAAACCCTTACAGGAGCCAAAACGTCAGCTTGTGCCCTTGGTCTAAAGACCAGAGAAACACTCTACTCATTCATCGAAACCCTACGACGTTGGGAGCACGTGACCAGATAAGCAACCATAAAAAGTTTCTCCCAGCAGTAAAATATGAACATGGTTGGGAGCATCGGGCACATCGAAATTTTCTCAATTCAGTATTATACTATTCCTAAAAAGGTAGGAGGGGGTGGCTCAACTTCCTTCTTAAACAAAAATTGAAAGGGATTCTAAATTCTAACCTACCATAACCTCCCCAAGTCACAATAATAATGAACTTGTAGAAGAGAGTAATCACAACAACAAGCTACTCAGCGTCTGCAACAGGATTCCTTGCAACACTTGTCTTGTGATGTCCAAATACTAAATTCATCTACTCTATCCACCTTGCATTTCTCTTTCTGGGACTGTTGGGGTGTGTCTTGAATTATTAGTGTTCTGGTGGGCTCCTTTACCTGTTTCCTAGCCTTCAATTTTATAAATCTCCTGGATCATGTTTCTGCACGATGATCAGTTGTTGGTGGAGAATTTTTCACAGCTTGAGGACTGAGACCAGTTTCGTTCTTGAAGCTAGACATAAATATGAACGTGGACCAATCCATGTCTATTCTTTGGAGCTCATGCAAAACGATTAACTTGACTAAGCCGTGGTGAAACAATGAGGTCTCACAGGCTTCCTTCTTTAGTTGAATTTTGTCGCACATTTTGCCTAGGCTACGAAACAAGTAGAAAGGTAAATCAAGAGATATTTTTCCTGTGAAATGCAGCAGAAGCTTGAAGTGGTATGAATACACCTTATTATATCTCCCCTCACAGGTAAAGTACCTCTGTATGCAGGTAAGTAAATTGGCATATGAGTCCTTGACATAATTTCTGGGTATATACTTGTTTAAATCTGAGTCAATGAACTTCGGCTTCAGAAATTCTTTGCAGGGGGTCATATCAAATTTGAAATTTTTAAACCATCTTTCTTGTGCCCTTGGAATCTCAATGACTATGGATATTACCTCTGGTGAGATTTGCAATTCAAGCACCCCAACTTTTGAATTCAGTCATGTGAAATTCAAGGCAAATTCCTTGGTGATTTGCGCATGACCTCCTTGAAGTTTCTCGCAAAAATTCCAACATCCAACTTGCTTGAATGCATGCTCAACTTCTCTTTTCTTCAAGATAATGTGTAAACCTTCAGGTTCGCTCCTCAAACATCTGCCTGACCTGTGCTCCTTTCTTTCTGTAGACCCTTCTATGAGACTCCAGCGTAATGAAAATTTGAAAGACTGGAACTGTCTCAACCTTTCATCATTGCCTCGCTTGATAGCTGCCTTGCTTGAATACTGCCTTGCTTGATAGTTGCCTCACTTGACGTTCAAGGAATTCAAATTTAACATTTGCTGATTTGTTCCTTATGCCATGAATGCAATCATAATTATGACTGTGAATACTTGGCACTTCTTGAAACTTGTAACCCGAGCATACCAAGGTACCTAACGACTCTAATGATGAAGATAAGCAGTTGGACATGATAGGCGAAGTGTATAAGCTGACAATCGATGATGCAAACATAACGGATTTTGATAGATATGACAGCTGAGAAAGATTTGCTACGGATCCGCTCGAATCTCCGATTTTGTAGCGCAGCCAGTGTAAAATCTGGGTTATGCGCTACGAAAACACTGAAAGCGTTTCATAACACATAAGAACCTTTGAAACAAGTTTGATACAGGGAATCTATGTAAGTTATGGGACTAGTGGTGAATGAGAACGGACTATTGACCTTTATTTAACCATACTACCAAGACTCCTAAGGCTTAGACACTACATTGAACATGGAAAAACTGAACTTGGACTAACACCCAACCTTCACAATCAAACTGATGTGAACAATTTAGAAATTGCTTCTTAAGTGATAATACAAGGCATCATCATCGTAATCACATCTAACAATATCCCATGCTAATTATATTGTTTTTTATTCGTATTGTTGACATTTTGTTAAACGTCATTAGTTAGCGCACAAATCTAATAATTTAACAAGGCATCATCATCGTAATCACATTTAACAATGCCCCATACTGATTATATTGTTTTTTATTCGTCTCTTGATATTCTATATAATTTGTAAGATATTAAATTTAAATTGATAAAAGTTGCTATAAATATTAAATTTAAATTGCTTGAAACTCTCCTAACTTTGGTGATAAATTAATTTCTATTAAATATTTTTAGTTAATCTAAATTACTAAAAATAAATAAAAAAAAAATAAAAAATAATAATTTAAAGTTTTTTAATTTAGAATAGTGAAGTTCTAAATAAACTTAAAGATTTTTTTACATTTTTAAAATAAATATCGTAAGTTTATTGAATGGATTTTCTTTAAAAAAAAACTTTAAATTTAAAATACATATTAATAAAAAATATATATTTTAAAAAAAACTTAAAATTCAAAAATACATTTAATCTAAAAAATATTATTTTAAATAATAATATAATTAATAAATAATGTTAATGATGCTTCATTTATAATTATTATAATAAATAAACTTTAATTATAAATTAAATTCCTCTAATTTAATTTTTATAATCTATTCTATGAACATTTTTATTATATTGATTTTATAGACCAGCAATTATATATTTTAATTTTATTATAAATATTTTGATTTTTTATTTAATATTATATGTTGCAATATAAGTTTTGAAAATTAATTGCAAATATTAATTAGATATTGTCTAACTTTTGCATTATAAGTATAGGTCACAACTTTTTGACTTCTATGTTTGGCTATGACTAGAAAGGTAGTTTTGTTTAGAGGTGTGTACAATTTAATTGTGTGTAAAATTGATTTTGTTTTGTAGTGACTATTTTTTAGACATTTTTTTATAAACATTCATTTTTATTTTTTATTTTTTTCGTAACCCTTGTTTGAATAAGAATTTGGTTAGAATGAATATATGAACAATCTATGCAATAGAAAAATATATGTTAATTTTACAATTATAGTTTCAACCATAATAAACTTTGTAATTTACAAAAATATCTTTGCATTTTTTAATTTAAAGTAGGTTGTTTTGCGTGTAATTTCATATAAGTTCACCAATACATAATCTATAATAAATCACATTTCATAAAAATAAACATCATGATGATAACCATTTAACAAACATAAACATCATCCAAAAGACATTCAAATTTGCTAACATCATCTAAAATACACATTCAAGCTTGCTAACATCATCTAATTATATACACCTCTAGCACATATAAATGTCATTAGCTAACACACAAATCTAATAATCTAACAAAACATCATCATTGTGATCACATCTAACAAAACACGAGCATTGGCTGACATCATCACCACACACATCTTTCAATATACATCTCATGTTAAATAACTGCTATAAATACACATTTATTTGCAAGCACATTAAATGAAAATATCTAACATGACCTAACAATATAGACATCGACACCAACATATAAATTAAGTACATCAACAAGAAAAAAAATTATATATATATATATAAGTCAAATATCTAATACAATAGTACTAATGGTGGCTCGGTCTGTAGCAGAAGACGATGGATGGTCGACTACCTCAAGAGTTGAAGAATGAGGTAGAGGATGAGGTGGTTGGTCTGCTCTCTGAGGAGAAACATGAGGCAGTGGGTCATGAGGTGAATGAGGAGGAGGTTGAGTACTACTGGAAGGATCACCATCCTTATCATCATATGACGGGGTAGTACGTATGGGCGAAGATTGTGCATTTGTTGCATGGCCATCCCGAGGAGGTGGAGTACTACCAGAAGGATCACCACCTTGATCATCATTTGATGGGGTAGTATTGGGTGAAGACTGTGTATATGTTGCATGGCCAACCTGTTAGGTCCCTATACTACTAGTGTAACCCCTTATTGTTATTAGTGCAACCTCTTTATTGTATTATTGTGCCCATATAGTCCCCATGTTGTTATTATTATGCCCCATAGAAGCCCACTATTGTTATTGTTGTGCCCATACAATATTATTTTTATGTAGGCTCTGATTGTATTGGGACCCCTTAGACTCCTATATATAGAAAGGAGGTCTTGTCATTTGTATCATCCAAGAATTATTCATTTGTGTAATGTAAATTAGGTTTCCCCGTCAAAGAGTCTGATTTTAAGTCGTTGATCTATCTTTTCTATCTTTTTGTGAGTTGGTTTCATAACATTTGGTATCAGAGCTTTGGATTCTAGGGTTTTGCTGCTCCAAACAGGTCATCGTGACATTTTCGATATACAATTTTCTCTACGAAGTTTCAAAAGCTAAAAAAACTCATTTGAGCCGAAATCGTTTTGAACCTTGGGTCGAAATTCAAATCTTGTTTCACTATATTTTCGGAGATATAATCTGAGGAAGTTAGGGTTTTTGCAAGCTAAAGAATTCCATCGCAAACATGTCATCGTGGCATTTCACTATAAAAAAAAATTCTACGAAGGTTCAGACTGAAATTAAAACCCATTTGAGCCAAAAGCTTGATGAAGCTTGGGCCCGAATTTCAGATCTTGTTTTGCTATATTTTATGAGATATGGTCCAAGACAATTAGGGTTTTTGCAGGCTCTCGAATTACATACCAAACTGGTGAACTAGGGGAAATCGTCCTAACTCTCTCTGAGCATCAGATTGAAATTTATTAAAAAGTTACAGAAAGAGGACGGCCTGTAATTTTCTATGTATCAGTTTCAGGTCCTAAGGTCGAAAAAATGACATGTGGCACTTCGTACAAGTTCGCTCTACTGAACTAGTTTATAATCAGGTCATCGTGGGAGATTTAGCATAACTCTTCCTTGGAGAAACCAATCTTGATCAGACTTGCAGAGTTGGAAAGAGGAATCAGAGGGCTACCGCAAGGAAAACTTTCAAACCTTGGAGATCCGAAATTATAGAGATACAACAAATTCAATATCGAGCTCCTACAAAGTGAAAAAAGGTGTGTAGTTTTTTTAAAGTTTTGCATAAGTTTGGTTGAAAAATTAGTTTGAAGGAATTCAAAGGACATGGAAGCTAAGATGGATAGTATAGAAGAAAAACTTAAAGGAAACATGGAAGATTTGAAGACATAGTTGACAAAGTTGCTATAATAAATACTTAATAATGGCAAAAGGGTAGTAAAGGAAGCTCATGATGAGAACAAAAGAAATGTTAATCATGATTTCATAAATTCTAACGTTGGATTGAAGACGCACCATGTTCCAAAGATCGATATGAGGAAGGTTGATGGCAAGGATCCCATAACATGGATACTACAGATGGAGCAATATTTTGATCTTCATACTGTGCAAAACACACAAAAAGTACGCATTGCAACTTTATATTTGGAACCAAATCAGTTTGTATGGTATCGATGGGTTTGCTCTCATAAATAATGTCACTTAGGAAATTTTTATGGAAGAAAAACAACACTTTTTTTAGCCAACTAATAAATCTCAAACAAAAGGGTTCAATGATGGAGCACATTCAGGACTTCCAAAAATTGAATATAAGGGCAAAAGATATTCTAGAGGACCATAGGATTGATGTGTTCATAGGGACTTTAAAGGATAACATTCAACATGAGGTTCGCCTTTGGGAACCTGATTCATTATAGAAGACATTCAGGTTGGCAAAAACAAGTGGAAAACAAAATTATTGCAAAAAGGGAGCCTACCACTCACAACTATAAAGATGGAAGTGTTGTTTCTCCTAGCCTTTCACCACCTACAAGGTTGACACCACAACAATTGGAAGAAAAAAGAGCAAAAGGGCTATGTTACAATTGTGATAGAAAATACATTAAAGGTCATAAGTGTGCTGAGAAGAAATTAGTTTACATAGATGGGGAAGAGGAGCAAGAAAAGGAACAGGAAACGTCAAAAGAAGAGGATATGCACCAGGAACTAATCACAGAGAAAGAAGAAATGAATATGCCATATCTTGTAATGCATTGACAGGAATTACCACTCCTCAAACTCTCAAGATAAAAGGGCATATCAAGAAGAAAAAGGTAATAATGTTGATTGATTAGCCAAGGAATATAATTGGTTCCTATATCCAACACCAGAGTGTCAAGTAATGGTTGCAAATGGAGGAACCATAAATTGCTTTGGAAAGTGAGATAATATCAAGCTATCCATGGGAGAATATGTCTTGAATAGTCCAATGCTTTCCATTCCAATGGGTGGTGCAGATGTTGTATTCGGAGTCCAATGGCTATAATCTTTGGGTACAATAGCTTTTAATTTTCAAGAACTTTTCTTGAAATTTTTTTGAGAAGGAAAGGAAGTATAATTAAGGGGTATCGAAGGGAAACCGGGAAAGATAATCAGCTCTAACAGCATGACAAAGATTTTAAAGAAAGAACAATGGGGCGTAATTGCACAATTATGTTCAATAGAGGTTCCCACATCGAAATTTTATATTTCTCCAGATCTCCAAAACGTTTTGGACAATCATTCGAGGGTATTTGAGACTCCCAAAGGCATCCACCTATTTGTGATCATGATCATGCTATTCGTTTGATTCCAGGAAGTGTTCCCCTAAACATCAGGCCTTACAGATATCCATATGCCAAAAATAGTGAAATTGAACATATGGTTGCAGAAATGCTAGAGGTTGGTATAATTCAACCTAGTCAAAGTTCTTTCTCTACTCCAGTGGTATTGGTACACAACAAGGATGGATCATGGCGCATGTATCTGGATTATAGGGAGCTCAACAAGCTTACTATTAAAGATAAATTTCCCATTCCCGTCATTGATGAATTATTGGATGAATTACATGGAGCAATTTACTTCACCAAGTTGGATCTTCGTTCAGGATATCATCAAATCAGAATGAAGACTGAAGACAATCCAAAAACACTATTTAGAACTCATGAGGGTCATTATGACTTTTTGGTCATGCATTTTGGCCTTACCAATGCACCTTCTACATTTCAAGGTTTGATGAATTCCATTTTCAAACCCTTCCTTAGAAAATTGTGTTAGTATTTTTTGATGATATACTAATTTACAACAAGCCTTGGAAGGATCATGTTCAACATGTTGAAAGGTTGCTCAAACTATTGGAGGAGAAACAATTATATGCAAAAAGCTCGAAATGTTTCTTTGAAGTATAAGAGGTGGAATATTTGGGTACTCAATTAGCTCATAGCTCATCTTATCATCCTCAATCTGATGGGAAAACTGAGATAGTGAACAAATGTTTGGAAGGATATATTCGTTTCTTTGTATCTGATAAATAGACACAATGGGCCAAGTGGTTGCCTCTGGCTGAATGGTGGTATAACACTTCCTTCCATATTGCAGCAAAAATGACCCCATTTATGGCACTTTATGGATATCATCCACCATCCATCACATCATCTTTAAAAGAAAATTCTAAGGTTCAAGCAGTGGAAGACCGCGTCAAGCAAAAACAACAAGTTCTCAAACTCTTAAAGGATAACCTCACTTTGGCGTGGAATAGAATGAAACAACAGGAAGATCAACATCGCACGAAAAGAAGTTTTGATGTATGTGACTAGGTATTTCTACGACTACAACCATACAAATAAATGTCCCTCAAGCAAGCTAAGAGGATAATAAATTATCTCCAAAGTATTATGGTCCGTACAAGGTGTTACAAAATATTTGTACTATGGCAAACAAATTGGAGCTTCCTGCATCTTCCCGAGTGCACCTAGTTTTCCATGTTTCATGCTTAAAGAAGGTTATAGGTGAGAAGATCCCAGTTCAAACAATATTGCCAGAACTTGGCGAGGAAGGAAAAATCATATTGGAACTGGAAGAAGTCACAAAAACAAGAAATAAACATCTACGGAATTGATCAATTTTAGAGTATCTCATCAAGTGGAAGAACTTACCCGTGGAAGATTCCACATGGGAGGATGAGAATTTTATACAAAAGCATCCAGAACTACTCAAGCATTGAGGACAACACTTTTTGAATGAGAGGGGCATGTTAGGTCCGTATACTACTAGTGTAACCCCTTATTGTATTATTGTGCCCATATAGTCCCCATGTTGTTATTATTATGCCCCATAGAAGCCCACTAATGCGACAATGGAACTCCTAGTTGAATACTCTGGCTGGCCGCTCTTGGCCATCATCTCGCCCCACATGTGCATCCGTACCTGAGTGATCGACCTAGGAGGGTGACTGTCAAAAGTAGGACTTGTCTTCGGTAACCTCTCAAAAAATAAACAAAACAACTTTGAATCAAAAGGGAAGTTTTAACTCCCATGTATTATAGCACGACATCTATCTAAATCTATACAAAACAGTCGCAAAAAAATGGCAGACCATATGATACATCGTGGCCTCTGCACCAAAGAATCAACATAAACAAAAGAGGGCAACTAATGCATTTCCCATCACTAGTAGAGTGTGCAATGGTACTCACTAATAGTGAAACGCACCTAACCTACTCTACACCAAAAGAAGTGATACGTAGTTGTCCACCAGACACCTTAAAATCTGTTGGGGAAACTACGTGATCCCCAACATATCTCTGAGAGTAGATAAGTTGACTCTAAGTTGTAACACCATGGGGGACATCAGGGAATTGGGGAAAATACTCCCCTCTTGGATAGGCTGGTGATAAAATAAATGTCCTCCTTAGTAGGCTTGTACCACATCCCGGGATCGACACAGAAAGCCTGTCGGTGGACATCCCTGCGACGGATCAACTATGCCAACACACTGGAGTGCCCCTTCAATGATATAACCTCTTCATAGTACTTAAGGAGTTCTACATTCCTCAAGAGGCCTTGGGTCACTGCGGTAATTGGGTGAGGGTACAAATCCCTCACTCTCTCCCTCACTTCTCAGCCTCGTACTTTATTGTACTAGTTGACCCCTTTCTCCTATTGTTGTTGCTCTTGTCTCAGTTGACGGCTCTGCATGATTGACATAGAAAATACATCAGCCTCATACATAAAACATATTTTTTTTATTAAATGAAAAATGTGTTTATAATATGGACATATGGCTTTCAATTAAAAAAAAAATCAACCTCGATGCACCAAAAAAACAGGAATGTAACGTACACGGTGTGCCAAAAAAAGGAATGTTGAAAACAGTGCGTACATCGACTTGACGCACCACTTTCAGTTCACATACATATAATAAAACTAGTTATTTTTATTTTTTAATACGATGCGTCGACATAATAGTTTGCATCGGTGCATTAATTTTACGTCGACGCAACACACGAGAACGTTCAGCTTACTGATGCACCGAGCTATAATTTTTTAATATTATGCGGTGCGTTTGGTAAAAATAAATGCACCAAGAATTCAAATCGGATGCACCGTCATAAAATTATAATTTTTAAAGTGGCGTGTCGTGGAAATTCACGACCTGATGCATTTCCATTTACTAAACACACCATATAATATTAAAAATTGCGGTGTGTGAATCTTATGTACCGATTTGTGGTGTGAGCCGAAGCTCTCAAACACACCATGTAGGAAAAAAATAAAAGTAAAAAATGCATTTTTTCACCTAATTTTCAATTCTACTCCACTAAAAAATTAAGTTAGCGAGAAACATAGACATTGCCTGGACATTTGCTTGGTTTCCACGTAAACGAAAAAAACAAATTTGACCACCGTTTGACAAAATTCAGAAGGAACACAATGAGCAACGGATGGAAGGATGAAAAGCAAGGGAAGCGTCGATGGTAGGGTGCTTCACAGAGGCAAAAGTAGCACCAATGCTTGAGATCTCTACAACACTACAAATGGCAAAAATGAATTTTATGGCTAATAAGTTTGTTTGTTTGTTTTTACCATGTTAAGATGCGTTCGAACCCAACACATTGGTGAAAATTATTTATGAAGTGCAGTGTGATTTTTTAAATTAAAAAACCTATCGTGGTGCACCATGTTATGTACACATCAAGACATTTCAAAATAGTAATAGCACCGGTGCTTCATGGGAGAATAACGTTGAAATGGTGATAATGAATTTTACAACTGACATTTTTTAAATTTAACCTTTGTCTCGTGCTATTGAGTAGTATACACACCAGTGCTTCGATTTCACCTAGCGTACTGCTATATTTAAATTAAAAACCTTGTAACAGTGAACCATGTTGTATACGCGCCAAGGTGTTCGGTTAAAGGTCATAACACCGAGGCTTCGTGGGAGTATAGCACCAGAATGGTGAAAATGAATTTCACGACCGACATTTTTTTAAATTTAACACTAGTCCGGCGTTATCAAGTAGTATCCATATTGGTGCTTTAGAGTTACTTAGCGCACCATTATTTTTTATTTAAAAGAAATAACCCTTTAATGGTGCATCATTGTCTATTAAGCATGAGGACGTAAAATTCTACTAGTGACGCTGGCGCTTATTATATGAGTAGTGCACCAATGTTTTTAAAATTAAAAACCTTGCGATGGTGCATCATGTGTTTACACATCAGGGCTTTAATAAAAAGGGAAAGCACTGGTGCTTTATGTGAGTAAAGCACTGAAAGGGTGAAAATAAATTTTACGATCGACATTTTTTTTTTAAATTTAACCCTTGTCCGGTGCTATCGAACAATATATGCACTGGTGCACCCTATATGCGTAGTGCACCATTGTTTTTATTTGTATAAAAAATAACCCTGCAAGGATGCACCATTTTTTTATTAAACATCGGGTCCTTCGGTTCAATTAACAACACCGATGCGTATAATATAAGAAGCGCGCCACTATTTTTAAATTAAAAACCCCACAATGGTGCACCATATTGTTTATGCACCAAGGTGTTCATATACGAGTTTAGCATCAAGGTGTCATGAGGGTATAACACCATACTAGGCTAAATTAATTTTATGACTGATTTCTTTTTTTTTTAACCCTTTTTCAGTGCTATCGAGTAGTATATGCACGAGTGTACATTATGTACTTAGCAAACCATTATTTATTTATTGATTTTAATAAAAAATAGCTCTACCACAGTGCACCATATGCTATTAAGCACCGGTGCATATAATTAGGTAGCACACTAGTAGATTTGGATATTATAGACGCATCGTTAAAAAACATTTGCTAAAACATCCTCTCACCCAACTCCAATAGTGACCTCTGCTACAAATAATTTTTTGGACTATTTTTAGGGGCGTCCACAAAAACCTCCGCTAGAGGGACTTTTACTTGTAGTGATGGGAGGTTCAGTGGATGACCAAATCACTGTGGTGCTTGTTCGATAGATGTCAAACCACTTAGACAGCGCAACCCAAGCCACTGTTTGCTTGTTGGAAAGTTGTTAAACCACCTACTACAAAGCCCTACAATGCTTACTATGAAAAGACAATTGTTAAACTACTTGAGTAGTATACCCAATCTCCTAGATTGAGCAATATCCCATTTTGACCTTAGGTGAATTCCTGTTATTGAACTCATAGAAGTAAGTGAGTCACTATGGTGCTTATTGCCAAAGGTTAGTTGTTAAACCACTAAGACAATGGACTCCATCTTGTGGGTGTCTACCAAGCTTTGGTGTGAAATTCTCGAGGAAACATTCCCTCAGACTTTCGATGTGGCTCGAGGGTGGTCAAATGCAAGAAAGTTGTTATGTAGTTGGCCTATGGTTGGGTGGAGAGTGGAAGCCCCTCCTTTAGTTACTCACCATCTTATCATACTCAGATAGTTTTAATGAAACTTTGTGTTGAGTTATAAATTGTAATGTTTTATGAATGCACATGTTTGGAATGGGCTCATGGATAATCATGAAAGCTATTAACTTCCGAATTGGTACATAACTTCATTATGCTCATACTCTTTACGTTGTTTGATTTGCCAAGGAAATTAATAATCGATTAGATAATGCTGATATAGGTTGTGATTATCATGAATGTATCAGACTATGTGCAATGTTTCCTCCAATGTAGTAATGGCTATGAGTCATCGCTCAACCTGTTTAATGGAACAATAACTATAGTTCTCCTAGAGCAGTTGGGTAACTTGGTGTGTCCCCTATTACTTAATGGGTCGATTAAAATCCCATATTATGTTTAACCAGTCTGTAATAGAGTTTTAAAGCTAAACGTGACCTCTCAGATCAAATTGACAAAGGATAAATCAAGAACCATTTCCCTTCATCTTTTCATATAACTGCATCTTGTCTTGGCAATAATGTTCTCTATTGCCAGGTAAGGAATTTAGTATGCCATAGAGCATTGTGATGCGGATATTGGCTACTACTCACTGCCGACACCTTGTGCCTTAATGCTTTGTAACAAGTGAGCGATAAAGAGTAGGGAAATTTGACTATGATTCCAGTAGTGGAACCCTGTCATCAAGCCACCTCCATTATCAAGACCCTTGATGCTTTTTTAAACCATAACTGGGAAGCCGACAAAGAGCAAGCTAATTTGACCATGGTTGCAATAGTGGGATCTTATCGTCAAGCCATTGCCACTACCAAGACCCTTGACACTTTATCAAACCATGTACCAAGGAAGATAATGAAGAGTTAGTCGATTTGGCCAAGGTTCTGGCTTGTAGAACCGTGAGGTCATACCACTGGCATTGTCGAGATCCTTAGTGCTTCATGATCTTGCTGATGGGCAAGCGAAAAGGACTTGGATGATTCATCCATGGTTTCGACTTTGGAACTCTATCCACCCAAAGACCGTTACCATCATCCAGCTTCGTGTGTTGGTGAATTTATAAATGGAATGGTAGATGGAAGGTTGGGTCGATCCAACCATGGTTCCCACTATGGAACCCTGCCACTAGGATACCACTATCGTTGTGCTTCTTACATTGATTAATGTTGAATGTGGGTGATGTCGATGACGATGTTAGTCAATCCAAGCATGGTTCTGGCATGGAACCATGTCATTTCTCACCATCAAGTTTTGTGGCGTCTTATGAAACCATGATCACGAGCATGCCAATGATAGAGCGACAAATCTAATCGTTGTTCTAGCATGGAACCCTACCATTGACCACCACTCATTGTTGAGTCCCTAGGTGCTTTTTATACCTTGTAGACAATTGTCAAGCATTGAATCGACGGTCAAGAGCAATCACAGGCCCTCCCTCATGGTCGATGTTTAATGAAAAGGTTGGGGTTGCAGATGGGATTGGTGCAAATCCACCCAACTTTAATCAATGTTGGAGATTAATTGTGCCCCCCCTTCCCAAGTCTGAAACCACCATGGGGAGGCACCATGTTACCAACAGTGTGGTTAAGGAGTTAGGTGACGAGTACATTTGGAAGCAACCACTCCAATGTGATGTGGATCCGACCCAACAATATAAGTGCCTGTGGACAACTCATGGATAATGTGGTTGTGCCATCGTGGCCTGGCGAAGGCCATGTGGGTGCCATGTGGCACCCTTGAGATGACGTGACTTCTTTGAATAGGTCAAACTTCTAATGAGCATACCTTTTTATCAATGACTTAGATTGAGATAAAATGTATGTCGTCAGAAAGCTCTCCATGAGTTGATCACAATGATGGTGCCAGGATTAAATTCCACAAACTTTCAAAAAATGAGGTTTTTTCGTAACCTCGTCTTCATAATAGACCTTGGAGATTGGGTCAAATAAGAAGTCCTTTAAAAGAGGTGATTACACCCTCCCCGATCTACCACCCCAAACCAATTCTTATAAATTACAATATGGAACAATGATAATTTATCATCTTTTTTTTTTTTTTTTTTTTGCTAAAGCAAGTGAATATCCTTCTATTTCCGTCAACCAAGAGAAGTATTACAATATATACAATCCATCATACTAGATCATGGACTCCGGAGATATCCAGGCTATTCGGTCATGAATATAAACATCAAAACTAACTAAAGGATCATCTATTCTCACAAATGGTGCTCTCGGTTAACCGAAAACTCCCCGTCGAACTCCACTGTATCTTCAACATAGACTTACAAAGTTTGAATCTACAAGTGGCCCCACAAAATTGCACAACTAAATCGGACCGTTGAATCCAGCTACGCAAACGAACGACACAAAGAAATATTGGAAAGCGAAGATTCTACGACACAGAGAATTATCGGAAAGCGAAGATTCTCGAGCTTTACGGCACGATGGAGGGTGGTAAAACGTACCTTGCCCTTGCTACGTGTCGAGAGCCTAGTGGAATCACTCTCAAAGCGCCCAAACCACTTACCATTTAAAATCACTGCGATCGTCTGGAAACCGCTTTAAAGCCTGGATCGCCAGCCTGAAATAGAAAAACATGTGAAATTTCGTCGCCGGGAGGATCCACCCGTTCTTCCCCCGATATCTTACTTCAGGACTTTCGACTGATGCAGTCGTTGACGGAACATAAAAACCTTGTATAGAAATATACAGGAAAACGAGACTGGTTAACTTACCCCAGAGGCTAATGTAACCAATTAGAGTTTTACCTTCTTTAAGGTACCAATCACGGAACTGTGTTTGAATCTGCATATTGTGCTTCATTCTGTGCCTTCCCTACTTGCCCACTAGCTAAAAATTTCTCTGTCCTCTATCACACGTTCATTGCAGAGAGCCTTTAATCTTCTCTGCGGTTCCTCCATCCACTTCATTTCAATCCTGCTTTCTGAATTGATCACTCCTTGGTTGGCCAGTAAATCCGCTAGTTTACTGGCTTTACGGCAAACATGATTGAAGCTAACAGTTTTGAGACTCAGGAGATATTTTTGAATTCTTTGGTACACTTGTAATAGTCTCCAGTGTTTTGAGACCTTTTCTGGCGCTTTTCATAACTGATTCTATTCACCGCCTTGATAGATATCTTTCAGTCAGCTTCGATAATGACATTTGAGCTGTGATTTTGTATAAGAAGCTCTAGACATTGCTCCAAGGCCATTAATTCAACCATGTTATTGGTGGCTCTACCTAAATGGCAGTGGAAAGTAAAGATTATATTTCCTTCTTCATCTCTTAACACCCCTCCATAACCTGTTGTACCTAGGTTGCTTTTTGAAGCACCATCAATATTGCATTTCAGATAACCTTTCGGTGGAGGTTGCCAAATCTCCTTTTCCATGTCTAAATCTCTTTCCTTTCTATTAAGACCATTGTAAATGATCTCCTGCATGCCCAGATGCCTGAGAGATTTCAAATCACTCGGAGTGGGAGGGTTCTTAGAATAAGTGCTCATAGTGGTGGACATTGTCTTCTTCATCTGTTTTAAGATCAGATCCATCATGCGAAGAGGAGTAGTTTTTTCATCTTTGAAAATTCTTTTATTCCTTTCTTTCCAAACATTCCAGATAATGAAACTTGGTGTAAAGGTCCAGGCCAGATTAAGGAACTCATACTCCGAATAATTTTTACTCCACTTATTCAAGGTATTAATGATGCTACCCTTATCTCTGTTTGTCTGTTGGAAAATGGTGTAAAAGGAATCCCACAGCCAGGTGGTATAGGTGCAACTGTTGAGAATATGTTCCATTGTCTCCTCTTGAGCTTCACATAATTGACATTTAGAAGGTCCAAAAACCCCCCTCTTCCTCATATTATCCCAAGTTAATATTTTCTTGTGAAAAAATAACCACATAAAGAGCTTGATCTTCATCCAACCTTGGTGACTCAAAATTTGTTGCGAGGATTTTGCCGGGATACAAGGATCGAGGTTCAGGAGTAGTCTTTTTGCTTCCTTAATGTTGAGGGAACCTTCTTTATTGAGACCCCATCTTAATTGATCCTGCCCATCTATTACCAAGATCTTCCTTTGCTTCAATATATTCATGAGTTCCTCTGCTTTTGTTTTGTTGGGACTGTCCTCTCTACATTCTATATCTTTCCACTTTCTCCACTTTCCCGAGTCATGAGGAAGATTCCATAAATCTTTAACTTTTATTAAACCTTGGGACTTTGTTTCTTGCTTGAGGCTTATAAAGTCCTCTCTTATCAGCAATGTTTCTTGTTTCCATTTGTCTTCTCAGAAGAGAGCAAGATCTCCCTCTCTGATTTCCTAGAAGCTGTTGTTTTGAACTAGGCTTCTGTTAGCCCAGGCTTGGTTCCAGATATAAGAGCCTTTTATGTTTCCCGACATTCTTATAAGATCATTTGTATGCCAGGAGTTAGCATATTTCTCTTTCCAGGTTTTCGCCTATTGAGCTTCCGGTTCTTTAACCCACATCCACCAGAGCTTAGCACCTAAAACGTTGCTTAGAATCTCCTGATCATCTAAGCCTAGACCTCCGTGACTTTTGGGTTTATAGATTTTGTCCCAAGAAACAAGGGCCCATTTCTTCCTTGTTTCCTCCTTGCCCCAAAGGAAATATCTCTGGATATTCCTGAATTGTTGTAAGACCCCTTTGGGAGCTGGAAGGGCAGATAAAAAGAAAACTGGGATAGATTGCAAAACGGCCTTTGTCAAAATCAACCTGCCAGCAAGGTTCAAAGATCTGAAAGTCCATTTTTTGACATTGTCTTGCATCTTGTTGAGCATCGGTCCCCAAATGCTTTTGCGCAATGGTTTAGCCGTAAGGGGAATTCCCAGATACTTTGAAGGGAGGGAATCCCTTTGAAAGCCCAAAATTCTGTTGATAGTCCTCTGAATTGCAATGTTAGTATTAAAGAAAAAACACTTTGATTTGGAGAGATTGACTTCCATACCTGTAGCCAAGGCAAAGTCATTTAGGATTCGTTTGTACGTTGAAGCTTCTTTGACTGTGGGGATCCCCTGCAGCATGGTGTCATCCACAAATTGTTGGTGAGTCATTGCTTGACCATTCTCTATTAATTGCAGTCCCTTGATCATTCCTGAGATTTTAGCATGTTTAATGGATCTGCCCAATCCTTCCATCATGAGGATAAAGTGAAAAGGAGAGAGTCGGTCTCCCTGCTTGAGTCCTCTGGAAGGAGTAAAGATCTCTGAGGGCGAGCCATTCACCAAAATAGAAAAGCTGGAAGAAGTAACCAAAGCCATAACCCATCTAACTGAGTTGTGATCAAACCTAAAAGCAATAAGGACCTTTTTGATGTACATCCAGTTCACCTTGTCATAAGCTTTAGCAATATCTAATTGCATGATCATTCCAGCTTGCCTTTTACTGGTAAGTGAATGAACAACCTCGTGGGCCTGAATAATGTTGTTTAGGATTTGTCTTCCTCCCACATAACCAGATTGTTCCCCTGAAATTAAAGAATGAAGAAGAGGTTTGAGCCTGTTGGCCAAAATCTTGGATATGATTTTATACACCACATTGCATAAGGCAATGAGTCTGAACTTATCAGGAGTCAGGGTTGACTCCTGTTTGGGGATCAGGGAGATGAAGGATGTGTTGAGGGCTTTCAGAATGGTCCTGCTTCTTCTGGAGTCCTCTACAACATTCAGAATATCCTGTTTGACAACATTCCAACAGGCCTTGAAAAAATCTACATTAAAGCCATTTGGACCTGGAGCTTTGCCATTCTGCATGTCATTAATGACCTCACTAATTTCTTCTACAGTAATTGGTTTATTCAGGTTAAAATTATCCTCTCTAGACACCATCTGAGGGATATTTTTTGTGATTTCCATGATGCTTTGTTCTCTGTCTAGATTACTTTCCTTTGTGATGCCTTTGAAATGATGAACTAGCACAACTTCGATATTCTTATGGGTGGTCTATAGCTCCCCATTCTTGTTCAATAATGAAGAGACTCTATTGTGCACTCTATTGGCCATAGTGGATCTGTGGAAAAATTTGGTATTTTGTTCCCCTTCTTTGAGACATTGAATTCTAGACTTTTGTCTCCAGAAGATTTCCTCTTGTTTGCATAAATTGTCCCATTCTTGATTGTATTTATCAACTTGTTCACTCTTGACTTTATCAAAACCTTCTGCGATTAATGCTTGTTTTAGTTCCTGCAGTTTGATTTCCACTGAATTTTTATCTACGAAAATGTTGCCAAAATCCTTATTTTTCCTTTCTTTGAGTCGAAGTTTAATGTGCTTCAATCTTTTTATTAGGAGGAACATTCTAGTGGCCTGGATCTGCAGATCTTCGAACCACCATTTTTCAATTTTGCTAATGAAATCTAGGTGGCAAAGCCATATATTATCAAATCTTAAGGGTCTATTTATGGGTGAATCAATCCCTTTGATTTCTAGTTGAATCGGCGAATGATCAGAGCCTCCAAAGGGGAGAACTCTGGCAGTTATTTCTTTATTTGTGAGCATCATCTCCTTTGAGATAAAAAATCTATCTAACTTGGAGGCGACCTGGGCTTCACCTCCTCTTTTGTTATTCCAAGTAAACAGGCTGTTGTGCATTTCAGAGTCAACTAGATTCATGTCATCTGTGAAGGATTGGAACGCTATTGAATCTTTACTTAGCAATCTGGTACCTCCTTTTTTTTTCTTTTTTCTTTTTTTCTCGAAAGAGATTTAATCATCTTAAAATCTCCTCCCAAGACCCAAGGCATTTCTGCATGTCCGCTTCTGAGATTTACCAAGGATTCAAGAAAGTTGAGTTTCTCATCTATTCGTTGTGGACCATAAACATTTGTAACCAGGAAGGAGTCTGACACCCTCACTGGTTGAATGATGACTGATAAATAATTTCTCGATGCCTCCACATCTGTTATGCTGACTTTTTGGGGATTCCATAGAGTGAGAATGCTCCCAACTGTGTTCTCTACTTTAACTTCTAGAAACTCAAATATGTTAATCCATTTGCTATGTATTTGTTTTAGTTTCTGAATGGAGCATTTTGTTTCTTGAAGGAAGATTATGTCTGGTGTTGCTATTTTCATTCCGTTACTTATCATTCTTTGTTTCCTTTTACTACCTAGACCTGTGATATTCCAAGATATGAACTTCATGATTAAGGATTTGTAAAGGAGTAACTGGTTAGATCTTTCATCTTACCAGAATCTATCATTAGCTTTCCACACTCCATCAAGACCTCATTTTGTTTTTTCCTACCTCTCTTCTTTTATGGATTTCTAGTAGCTAATCCGGGAGTTGATTTCATTGTTTTCACCCCTCTGTGCTCCTGTTTGTGAATGTTTTTACCTTTTCTCGGTTCTTTTTCCTGAGTTTTCCATAAAAACAGTTGTTGTATTCTGTTGCATTATTCTTGAGGCAATGAATCTATTCCTCCTTTGGTTCGTTGCATCAAGAGTCCTTCCAGGTCCGAGTTTTCTTTGTCAATAATTTCTTGTAGTTCATGATCTTCCAGATCTGTTTCACTTTGGGTCATTTCCTGGTCCATCTCCATTTTTGTTTCACTTATCATCATTTCTTTTAGAGAATCAATATCTAGAGAGTGTATCTTGTCCTCTTCTTTGTCTTTTTCATTAGTGCCTTTCTCCTGATATTCGTTTTCTCCTGTGGTTTCTTCCTTCTCTTCCAGCACATGAAACTTGTTCTGATTAATCTTCAGCCCCCTCGTTATGTTGTTGTTTTAGCCCCTTTTCTCCCCCTTTTCCTTTGCTTGCCACTTTCTCAAATTTATTTGAGTCCTTCGTTGTATGGAGTTTATCTTTATTGTCTGCTTTATTAAGAGGGCAGTCTCTGGATAGATGTCCATGTTCGTGGCATGTTGGTACCATTCCATGACCCCTTTTTCCCTCCCAAAACATGACATTTGCCTACCTCTTTTCATCATTTATCTCTCAGACCCCTTGGAAATTGATTAATTAATAGTCTTATAGCTATTAAATTGATTTAAGGGTTTTGTGTTAATGAATTAGGAGTTTTTGGGCAAAATGACTACAGGAAGTTCCAACATCCTGTAAATGGCTTATTGTTTGACATGTGGCATGACAGCCAGGCCAGAGCGAAGGGTATGGATGAAAAGCGGAATGTACAAGCATGGACGAGCACCTATCCCGCAGCGGAATCAACCCTCCTACATGTGCGGTCAACGACTGGTCAACTATGGCATGTTGGCAACAAAGGAAGCAACAACACACAGTCCAAATCGATTTTAGTTTGTTTTCTTTTTTTTTATGTCAGCTAGGATAGAAATATTTTCAAAATCGTGTTTTGGTAAAAGCGGCAACTGCCTCTCATGAATGTACATCCATTTTCAAGGGATGTGAAACCATATGTAAATATAAGTTCTGAACCGGTTGTATGGTTGGTTACGTTTTTATCATTATTGTTGCTTCACGAACAGAGTTTCGATTTTAATACAACAGACTTACATTACAGTCACGGTTGCGTTGTTTTGATTTGGTGATCGTTGGATAACAAGCCCAGTATACCAAGAACGCGAACGGGCCCTGCGTACATGGTATATTGTTGTTATTTTATTGCATTTACAGTCAGAGTATTTGATATTGATATGCGCAGTGATTAAATCGATTCATGTTTATGTTTATATATTTATGAATGCGCTTGTTTATATGTTTATGCATGCGCTTGAATAGATTATCACTTGGATCGTGAATCATATCCTGTAATGGATTCGATCCAGTGTTACCTTGTAAAGCACTGTCATGAACTTTATGTTTACGATTTCATCTTGCATGACTGTTAATGAATGTTAATGAATGTTGAGTAGCCACTGAACAGAGGTTTTATGTATGATGTCTCTGTAAGGAGACCAAAATCTTTAATTACAGTGATACACAACGTTTTATGAATTGAATCTTAGTTGATAGTGACACATAGGGTGATTTAGTTTGATATTGAATCAAATCATAACATTGTAATTAGGGAAATTAGACTTAGATCAGATCCTTTATGTCTATATATTTTAGGCACACGCCTCTAAGTCTACGCACCCTGGTCGATAATAAATATAGCCCAGTCTAGCACCCTAGATAGGACACTACATTTTGGCGTCGTTGCCGGGGAGGCGTACTTAAAGGATTTAAAAGAAAAGAAAAAAATTCAATAGGCAAAAATAAACAAAAACACAGTTAAAATCATGTTCATTTATGCCTAGGTTTAGAGACAATCACAGTAGATTCATAAAAACCCCCCACCATTCAAAAACTAACCCATCATCATCAGGAGCAGACTCTGTAAAGAATTCAACACCGGCTGAGGAGAACATCATCCAAGCATTAGAGGATAAACAAAAATCAGGACAAAGACTTACTCTCATCGAAAGACAAACTTTATTAACACATAAATCGCAGAAGAGGGACTTTCCTAGGTCTTCCACACAAGGAGAAAGTAGCACAGTGACTGAACACTCTTTCCTTAATCGCCTCTTTGAAACAAGTGACTCTGATACAGAGA
>APFE030988421.1:0-10999 GCA_000404065.3 Pinus taeda
TAGCATTGAGAAGCTCGTTGTGCATATATTTGACATTGACTTGATGTAGGATGACTTTTATTGTTGCTGCGACACATTATTGGTTGGATGAGATAGTATGGTTGCATGGAAAAATTGGCATGATACTAGCATTATCATTTCTAGATCATAGTTATGACATGCTTTATTATACTTGTTGCGTACATGGAGATCTAATGATGTATTAGAGTTGGCTCATCTATAGTACATACCTTATTTCTTATCTTTTCATTTCTAGATGAATCATGCATGTTGTTGATATGTATTAGATGGCTGAATTATATGTTGCTATTGCATGGAGAAAGAGCATAATGCTACTTGTGATGTGTTGGATATTCATATGTGGAAACTCATGTTGATTTATATGGCTGCTTATATAGGGAGAGAATGTTGCTGCTCATGATGAGGATATGTATTTGTTGCTAATTCTATGACATATTGACATGTTGCTGCTATTAGATGATTTTATTGTTGTACCTATGTGGAGCATGGTGGTTTCTAGTGGATTTTATGATCTTCTTGCAGGATCTTCATTGTTGGGATGGTGATGGCTGAGGTGTTGGGTGGCCATGGAGTAGCATGTGGATTGGATAGTATTTTTCTTGTTTCTATTGCATATTCAGATCTTATGTCATTTCTCATGTAGGGCTTATGTTTTGATGCACATGCCATGTATTTCATTTTTATTGCTACTGCTATATGGAGCATATAACTTTTCTCATTGAAGCCATATACTCATGTTATTTCATATTTTGGGCATGAATACATGAGAGCACATCTATGTGGAAATGTAATAGCTATGTACCTTTATTGTTCTACCTTGTTGGCATATTGCTCTTGGAGACACCCATGGTGTCAAGTATGATTTTTCATTAGCTATGTATGGGTCAATGGGTGTCCAAGTCATGTTTCATTTTGTATATCATTGATGTAGCCCCATTACATTGGGTGCATAATGTAAACTTGCGTCCATAGAGTCATGGTTGGTGTTAGGTGTGCTTATAGACAAGTCATATGTCAGTCCTATGTACATGTCACAACCATGTATTTGCTCCATAAAGCATCATATATGTATTGTAATTCATTGTATATCTTGTTCAAAGTCAATTGGATTCATGTTTGATGAGTAGTAGTCTCTTGCAATTGGCTAGGAGGCTTATTGCAGTGGGTAGATGTGTTGCTACAAAACCAGGGAGGGTGTGATTACAGCTTCATTACATGCTTACGGGGAGCATGTTCAATTTCAAAGATTTCATGGTAGCGGCGAGCAACATGTTTGGCGGTTGAGTTTCTTCCTTCACATGCTTATCTTATAGGGGATACTTCTTTGGGTTGCATCAGTATGGTATTGAGTATGATAAGAGGAGCACTTCTCTCATCCAAAACATTATTAGCATTGTCTTTAGTGTTGGTATGGCCCCTTTTTCATTGATGTAAAAGGGGGAGAGAATTTGGATGGATAGAGATCAGCTTCAGATTTTTCGCTTTAGCATTGGACAGTGTATGGAGATCGGCCATAGTTGTTGGAGATCATATTGAGGTTGAAATCAACGTCAAAGGGGGAGCTTGTTAGCATTGTAGTGTTGGCATTTATATCAACATGTTCATGCTGTTTCTTTTCATATGCATGTGTGATGAATGTTCAGCTTGGTGGTCCTATTAGTTGGCATTGATGTCAACTTGGTTGTGGCATGACTTAGTGGAGGTGATTTGGAGGCTGAGTAGAAATGGATTCTAGACATGTTGCTAGACATGTTGAAGATGTTGTTGCTGCAAGTGGTTGGATTGTTGCTACAGGTGTTTCACATGCTTCTATATGTCTTTGAATCCTTAGATATGTTGCTATATATCTTGGTGGTGCTTCTACAGTGTTGGAGGTAGTTGGATGGTGTTTGGTCAATTTAGTGTTCTTAAATTGCAAGCATAAATTATTGACTGAAGTTGGTAAACTTATGAAGTGCAAGTGCACTATATATGCTAGAAGCCTTTCCTTTAGTTTGTAAGATGATGGTTATAATCGTTTTGGGATTGTCGTTGTTATCTAGGTTCCTATTAGATTAGAGTTATATTTATACAAATTAATAAGTGGAGGTTAAGCTATTGTTAGACTGATCTACAAGGTCATACCTATATTAAGTATCATTCTAAATCATCTTATGCTAATCATTCTACCATTATGAATCTATCCTAAACACCTTGCTGCTAGAAAATAGAGTATTGAAATTCAAATGATTCTAAGAGCAAGAAAACAATCCTTCGAAAGCTATCTGCAAAGTATATATGAACTCTTATTCTAAAAAGCATGAAAGTAATCTTCTAACACTAACTACAGAATATATACAAGTTATGGTTCTAAAAGCACAAAAATATTTACTGTAATTAAGCGAAAAACGTTGAAGGACTAAACCATTAAACGACTGTGAATAAATGTAAGCACAAACCAAATAACGACATGATAAACGAAATAAATGAGTTATAATGAAATGATGAAACATTGAAACAAGGAAACTAAAATAAAATAAAATTACAATACCATAACATAAGTAATAAAATGAAATAAGTAAACCTTGACTATCTGTTGGTTATGATTTTGATGTTGAGTTGATAGGTGAATTTGATTCAGATTGGGCCAGAAAACTTGATGAAAGAATATCAAATTTGCTATATGCATTCAGCCTCGTATTTTGAATATTTTATGTTTCTAAAACTGTTCCTTACATTCCAAACTTTTTAACATGCCATTTCTCACTTAGTTTGACATTTTAAAACTTATGATACGACTACTAAAGTTACCATTCAACATCTATTGATTTTACCTTTGAATGAATATTGACCATTAATACAAAATCCTAAAGTTTAATCCCACATGCAGTATCTAAAAGCAATATAAAAGGTTTATATAGTTTTGACTTCTTCACATTTTCTTGTGAAGATGAGGAAGCTATGGAATGTTGAGTAACCTTTCTATATAGTATATCATTTTAACCGCCAAGTCTCCATTTCAATATATATCAATTGGATATAGTGATACCTTGTTAGTATAGTTATCTTAATAGTAATGTGCCACATTTCTTAAATCTCAATGGTTTAATAAAACATCTAGATATTTGAAAAAATATGGATATGAATTTCATTGAAAATAAAATCCAATATCTAGCCATCCAGTAAGTTTCAATCATGTTACATTCATTTTATTCTAAATCCATATACATGGTGTTAAAACATGATATCTAGAAGTCTCCATTTCAATATATATCAATTGGATATAGTGATACCTTGTTAGTATAGTTATCTTAATAGTAATGTGCCACATTTCTTAAATCTCAATGGTTTAATAAAACATCTAGATATTTGAAAAAATATGGATATGAATTTCATTGAAAATAAAATCCAATATCTAGCCATCCAGTAAGTTTCAATCATGTTACATTCATTTTATTCTAAATCCATATACATGGTGTTAAAACATGATATCTAGATGTTAGCTGATATTAATATGTTTGAATATCCAAAATCCAAAACATCTCAAAATATCACACAATTTTTTTTATTAGATTTGAGATAACATGTAGGATACTCTAGGCATATAAAACAAGAGAGAGTTGTAATCTAAAGTTGAGGTGGAATAAATAGTTAGTAGTTAATATGCAGGTATTTAGATGCATTACCACGGTTGGATATCAAAATACAAATTAATTATGAAGAAGACATCCTAAATCCTGAACATCTAGGTGTAACATTAATATACATATGTAATCCTTTTAGATATGGATATACTATATGATGAGTAAATATATGTGGTATTAGAGAATCGAGAAGGTTGCATGGAATGGCTTTAACAAAATGTTCAAATGTGGATATGAAGAGTATAATCACTATTATAAACATATCCATCTTTCAGTGATATATAACCTACATTATATGCATATATTGATTGAAAATAAATTTGAATATGTTTTCACTGAAATTCAATAGAATATTTGATTATTAAAAGAACATGCTTGTGTTTCTTAAACATTTAATTTAGTGAAAATTCATATGGGAATATAACATTAAAGTGTAAACAATAAATTTATAACACACCCGAGATTTCATATACATCTCAATTCTATTAATCGATAGGAGCATTTGGATTCTATGTATTGAATAAATATGTCCATTACATTCCCATCCATTCTACATTTGATTAAAGGCACAAACACATTTTTTAATCAAAACCAAATTAAAATTGGAGTTTCCACCTACATTTCTAAATTTGAGGATTCAAAGATAAACCAACACTATTACCTTGAAAAATTTAAATGAAAAATCATAAATGAAAGGAAATGAAGAACATCCAATATGATAGAAATAAAATATTATGAGCAAAAAAATATGCCTTCAAATATAAATAATTAATAAAAATGTAACGTCTAAGTAGTAAAAAATAGGTAGAAGATTCAAATTTAATTGTGGATTAACCAATAAAGTTAGAAATTTTTGTAGGGGTGGTTTTTTTAGATTGATAAATTGAAATAAAATGGGTTGTTCTTTTTGTTTCAACAATTGATGATATATTAGAAGAATTAATTATCTTTGTTAATAAAATTAGCATCTCCACTAAAAATATGAGATTATATGAAGGAAACTTCTATTATGTGTACCATAATGATGTCAAATTTTGTGAAAGAAAAGAATCCAATTTTCAAGTACTTATAATCTAACATACCATTTTCAAAGTGCCAATTAGAAAGATAATTTTATTTAATTGGCCATAAACTTATTAGATTTGGTTATAACATGAGAGTTCCACTTTTATAACAAGAAAAAAAAACAGAAGTGTGTTCCTCATCTCACTTTACCCATCATTACTTCGATGTTAGTGAACGACCACAGCCCCAGCGAAGTTGTCTTGATACCATACAATGATTTCCCCATTACAAGTGATCATCCATAGCCCCAATGAGTTGTATTTTCCCCAATTTTATAGTTCTTTCAACTTCCTTTATGTTCTCATTATAGTCACGATTTTTAGGATTTATGCATATATAACATATGTACTTGGGTGTATAGGAAGTGGGCTGATGTGGAAGTTGCTTTGATCTACTAAGATGATGTCATGACTTTATGTTTAATTCAAATGTCTCATCAAGAACCATCATACTGGAAGCCAACTTATTAATGTGAGATGAATGGTGCTGAGTGAAAATAGAAAATGTACACTTCCCTTTACTCTTGGATTACAATTGCATTTCTTAGTAGGCACACGTTTTCCACCACAACTATTAGTTAATGTTTATTTTCCTAAAACTTATGAAGTTTTTTCAGGATTGAGAAACCCATACCTTTTATGGCTTGTAATGATTTTAATGTGTGGAAATAGTTAAGCCAAATATTGGTACTCAATATGCACAAGATAAATATCATCCCAAAAATTTGTACTAAATCAGCCAAGGAAAACTACCAATCAATGTAAGAAATGGAGATAATATCTACAAGAGGAGGTAGATATATGCTGAAGTGAAAAATGAAAACTAAACCCAAATTAAGAAAAAGATAATAGCATAAACATAAACTAAATAAATCCCTAAAGAACAAATGTCATTCATTTAAGTCCAAGTTAAAATAAAATTAGACTAAAATCAAAATAGGAATCCAAAGAATCATAAAAAGCATCAAAGTATCAATGATATATTCACAAGTATTTGTAATAAAACTATCGGAATTAAGCCAAGGGAAAGAGCTCTACAATATAAGTTAGTAATAAACTAAATCCCTAAAAGAAAGAATCCTTCGATAAAGTACATATTTAGTTAAACTTACTACCCTCGCTAATGTCTTGGTAAAATAAGATTTTGAAAGTTCAATACCTTCAATCTTGGAAATTAATATTGTTATTTATCACCAAAGTATCTATTGTCTCTTGTCATGATTTTTTTTTTAATTTTAAAAATTTATTATTATTCCTATATTATGAGACAAGAAAATAATAGTATTACAATGAAGATAATTAGACTAAGCATGATACAATAAAAGTAACTCCAAATAACAATTTTTTTTGAAAGATATTTATCTTAAAACTATGTTAAATGTTGTTATACATGAATAAGGTAAAAATTATTTTTTGAGTTGGTGAATATAATGTTTGATTAATTCTTAAATATCGATAACTTTTAAAACTAAGCAATACTTATCTGAGTTCAAATTATCAAAATTTTTTAACATAAGCATTAATACCAAGAAAAATGATAGTTGACTAAAAAAAACCCTTCCTTATATGACTGCCTTATTGAAAAATAAAATAGTCTAAAAGTATAAATTAAAACTAAGAAGAAAAATCAAATTAAATAAAACGAATGAAAACTGAGCTAATCTAATCCAACCTATCCTACTCCTATATTACACTAGTTGAAAATGAACTAAGTAAAATCAAAATGCCAATACAACCATTCATGCAACTCCAAACCTATAATCACATGTACATGAAAATTTAATATTAGAAATTGGAGTAATGTAACATAAGGAAATAAAATAATCACATTACATAGTATTTTATCTATCATGAGAAATATAATAACATTGTTTTTTACAAGAAATTTTGCTTGAAAATATTCCTCCAAGCATTTTTCTATTCAATCTTGAAACTTATTATGGTAAACATGAATGTATTGAAGGAAAAATATAGATGGATAGGATAGCTATTGATAGTAATCTGAAGCAATTCCAAGCACTATATTCTGTAGAAAAATGTTAGTATTGGTGATATTTTTTTAGTTTATTTATATCAAACAAAATATTAGCATTACTATACAATAATAAATCCTTCAAGAATGATCTTCCAACCATATTTAAATTGGTTCATTAAAGTTAAGTTGAAAATATGTTAATGATTTTGAAGAGTTTAATGGTGAATAAAATAGTCAGGGATAGTTATGTGGAACAATTTCAAGTTCTATACTTTGTGGAAGGGTATTATAATTGATAATTTTATTAATCTTAGAAGACAAAGAAAGATTATGAGGCATAATATTTGGCTCAAATTGCAAAATTTCATTCTCTTGACAGATCATTTAGTGCCCATATATTTTTTGTAAGGTGAAATATATTAACCAAAAGTCAAAATATTACATCAACAACCTTAAGAGTCTTTTCAGTCTCTTACATGGGATCCCAAACCATCAATAAAAATAAACCCTTCGAAGGGAACAAATACCCACCAAAAAGTTAAAAGAACTACCAGTAAACATGACTATGCTAAAATCTTGGCTTAACTAACCATAAACATAAACTACTACCAGAATAAAATGAATAGTCAGTTTCATGTCGTTGTCAAGGAAGTGGTTTAAAGTCCAAAACCACTACAAAAATAGGGTCTCCTATTTTAGCTGACTTAATAATCCATAGATGGATTCCAAGTTGTTTCTCAATACTTTTCAATCATTAGTCTATATGATCTAGTCTGTAGTGATAATGTTTCATATGGTCATGGATATGATCCAAAGTTTGCATTAGATATCTTATGGAGTATTGATTATCCATTAATGTGCATCCCATAAGGAATTTCACTTGTACTTGAAAATGTTGATTATCTCAACCATGTGTGTTTCATGTATCTGAGACTCACTCTAATCATTTTTCCACCACCTGTGAGTTAATCAGTGAGGTTCTTCATGATGAATATTCCCCTTCAGCTTTAGACAATTATTCTTGCACTTGCATAGGGGTCTATTCTCTCAACTTAGTTGAAAAACCATCCATGCTTTCCTGTAGCCTTGAAATACATTATCGTTATTTTTTTCATAGTATGTAGAGCCTCTCCTTTCCTAACCTCTCTCTAGTGGCATGATTAAAACAACCACAATAGTCTAAAATGAATGGTGAAATTGACACTTTCTCTCTCCACTCTCCTTCACAACTCCCTATCCCACAAAGAACTCATCAGCATAGACCAGTTGTGAGTTGCCAATTTTGTCTATCACCCAATCCTAATTACCTCTAGTTGTATTCATCTCTGTGGAACACCCAACTACCCCTAAGCATATGAATAGAGTAGAGGACCTATAACACCATTGGCTCCCCTCCATGACTAGTTAACATATCTAGATACACACCACCCAACCCACTTCGCCATATACAAAAAATTATTTTAGTCGTAGGTGGTAATTAACCACCACAATATAGCACTACTTTCTCTGGCCTTATCCCAAAGCAATCATTGTTCCTCTGATGATTAAAGTATATAAAAACACAATGAATTGCCCCTTTTAACCACTACATTAGAAATCTAATATATAACAATACAAGTATAACACATTGTGCCTTACCATGTACACTCCATTCATTTATTTATAGGCTAGGGACTTGTTGAGTAACACCCTCTACTTTATTTTTGACTCAATATGAAAGAAACAACAAAATTATAAAAGCTTACCTTCTCCACAAATTTTTCCAAGGCATAGGGCATTCCCCATCATAAATGGGTATAGCACAAACAACAAGAAAACCAAACCAAAATGTCCCAAAAATATAAATGAAAATTACATGGGATGTTGGAACGGTGTCTTAGTTTCCACTACCACTGAACCTTTCTCTCTACATACACTTGCTCTTCTTGTTACAGCTAATTATAGAAACAATCTCTTGTTCTCATAATGTATATGTGAGATTGAATTCCCAAAATACCCTCCTTCCATTGGAAGCATATTTCCTTTCACTTCCACAAAGAATTTGTAGGTGAGGGGAGCCATTTCTCTTTGTTGAGCTTCTCATCCTCTTCAAATATTTTCTCTAGAACAACTTATTCTCTTGTCTGCCAAATATTCATCTCCCAATGTTTCTAGTCCTTGGTGTAACTCAAGCGCTACTCTTCACATGACCAAAACCATAAACCACAATGAACCAATGCTCCTTCTACATTTATGAAATGTTAAGCTCAAGGGCCACTCCATGTTATGACCCTTGTAGAGGTGTGTTTCCCCTAGCCTATTGTTCAAGTGGGGTGGTGACATCCCGCCCCCTCTTCTCTCCATTGGTGACTTAGATTCAAGGAAAGGCCATCTTACGAGATTATTTTATAGCAAGATTTTTTAATAGGGATAAGTAGAACACCATTCTAGATCTTTGCCAAAGGTGTAGACTCCTCAAAAAACCCATAGTTTTATAATAAATCTTCAACCTTATTTCTTGTTCTTATTATATGTTCCAGAATAAGAGATGGTATATTGGTAACTATTTTCTTGACTTGTTTTATCACTGATTCCAATCCCCATCTTCTCGAAACCTTATGAAAGTGCGATCCTACTTGCATTCTATAGATCATATTTATGATGATATAAGAGTCCCCGTCCAAATAAATACGTTAGTATCCTTGAGCTTGGGAATATTCCAATGCCATTTTAAACCTTTCCATGTCAACTACATTTTTTTGTGTTAATTCCAATATTTCTTGAAAATATGAACAAGGGCCTAGCTATGTGATCTCTAATAATACCACCATACCTTGTAGGGGTTGGATTTCCTTTGGTTGCTCCATCTAAACTAAGCTTCAAAAAAGGGAATGGAGGAGGGCTCCAAATACTCAAGCTTCAAGCTACTAGTTTCATTGGAGTTTTATTTGGATTCCCCTAAAAAATAAAAGGAAACCATTCTTGCAAAAGACTAGATTCACCACATGATACCTACCAATATTGGGTTGACCATTTTAGTGAAGGAATAAGTTCATTGAAATTCTTAAACAAGGCCTTCCACAGAGATTACATTGATGAAGCACCCCCTTTAAATATTCTCCTATTATGTTCCTTTCAAATACCCCAATGGGGAAATAATCTCGATACAATTGATAGTGTGGTTATCAAAGGCTTGCAATAACTAGTTTTTTATTGTGCCTTGGGGACTCCTAGGGGCCCAGTTTGATTTGGAAAGGAATTACCCCAATGTCTTCCAGACCTGTAGAGAAAGTTCATTGGTTGAAAAAATGTTTCAAAGTTTCTCTATTTAGTAAGCAAAGCAGGAAACAAGACAAACCCTGTAAATTCCACTTCCAAATATCTTTCCATGAGAGGCTTATTTTCTATTAAGAGACATATAAATTTCGAAACTTTGGGCCATATATACTATTTCCAAAATTTTATCCATACTTCTTATACTTGTTGATCTTGATGTCCTCCCTCTAAGTGGTAGGATTCTTTGACTGAAATGGTGCCCTTGGAGCCATATCCCAATCTGAGCTTGTCATCTTTTGGTTATATAGGAACCCATCAATGTTGTAGATCCTTCCAAAATTTTAACCAGTTTTCATCTGATGGTCTGGGAGTCCATTTCTCTAGAGGTAACCATTTGTGTCATAGTTTATATTGCATACCATGCTCGCAATAATCGTCTATTTTTACTTTTCCCTAGGAAATCATTTGAAGTTTCGTTTGTTCCAACTCTACTTGATTTCTTGTCTTGGATTCTTTTTTTCCACGAGTCATCCTAAAATATTGTTGACCTCCCATTCCTAACATGCCAAAAAAAATGTTTTTGGATTAATCCCATTCCCCTCTTTGCAAGGGTCCAAATAAATAATCTCAAAGAAAAATTACTCATCCTAATCAATTGTTGTGGGGATATTGTTGAGGCATACTTGCATATCCATATATTGTTATGCTTCTTAACCTGCAAAGTAATACCGAACAGAGAATATGCCAAGAAAAGATACCTAGAACACAGAATATGCGAAGAAAATATACCCAGAACACAGAATAGCAATGATTTTATTACTCAGAGAGAAATGTTCACAGGCCTCTTCGAGGGGGAAACCTCCAATAGAGCAGAGCTCGATTACAAAATAAGACACGATGCTCCTCGCAGGGAGGCTCTATCCTTTATATATGACTCATACATGCAATACCACGGGTCAATACCGTGGGTTTTATTAATACCATCTATCTAATACTACCGCCCATTTACCCATTTGTAACTAACTGTGGTCCCTTCATTAATTGCGGTTTAACCACTTACA
>APFE030988421.1:14838-79213 GCA_000404065.3 Pinus taeda
GCGGTGATATATTCATCCACTGTACCTGTCTGTCGGAGCTTAGTGAGACTGCCCAAAAAGGAGTCTCCCTGTTCAAAGCGATCTCGAAGAGCTTTGGCAAATTGGACCCAACTCGAAAAAGGTGCATTGCGACGCTGATGCCATTCCGCCCATTGCCATTGTTCACTGTCCAAGTACATGGTCGCCACTCCAATATTAGTCCAATCATCTTGGAGATGATTTAATTTGAAATACTGTTCCATTTGTGCTAGCCATGCGGACGGGTTAGATACGTCAAATTTCTGCATATCCAACTTGGGAGGTCGCTGACTGGGTGGGAAATCTCTGTTGGGTGGTGGATGGGTGTGCCAGACGTGAGGAGAGTGACTAGACCCACCCTCATGGTGTACATGGTCATTATAGTGGTCCTCGAGAGCTGGCTCCTTGCCCTTATCGAGTGCTTTCCATACCATGCTAGATAGTTCGTCAAGCTTATTGTTGAGCTCATTCATATCTATTTCAAGTTTGTCTAGTCTTTCATTGGCCATTGCTTGAGCTCTAGTTTCTACCATACACCAACTTGATGAAAAATTGGGACCGCAAAAAAAATAAATTTGTGAAGAAATTGAATGGTACCACCGTGCTCAGCTTGTTGTCCTGATGCTGATGGGCTAGATCACAAATAAGCGCTTCGGAAGATCTCAGACTTTTTTTTATTTTTATTTTTTATTTTTTTTGGAAAACTCCTAACGGAGTTTTACTCCTTCTTGGTCAATACTGCAGTCGCCAAATCCTCAAAATGTCAATGTCGCCAAAAGTCCTGTGAAAATTATAGCCAGGCACAGGAACCCTTCACAACTACTCTGATCTGGTGGATCTGAGAGATCTGGATCGTGGATCACTGCTGCTGCGGATCTGATAGAGCTGCGGGACTGATGTTTGTTGCTGCTGCACTTCGCTGATTTGGAATAGATGATGTGTGATCCCCCGATAGAAAGGGAAGTATGGTCTTGAGGAGTGTCAGGTGCTACAGATCGCAATATACATAAGGGTCTGACAGTAGTACTCGGCCCAATGTTTCAGGGCTCTAACTAAGGAGGATCGACCGTACCCTTAGCCGTACAACCCGACTACCCTATCGTACGGGCGAGTAATCTCTCCGAGTGCTGTTCTCGGTGTACTGTAGCCACAAGATGGCCGAAGGTTTATCTATGGCGAGGCTTCAAGGTAGCTATGGGGCTTCCTATATACCCAGAGGGTACATGGAAGACAGTCCGTGCGCGGTTCTGTCTAATGCGCTACTACTCGAAGGGGTACCCACAGGGGTTACAAGGGAGTCCAACAGACGTGACCACCTCTTGTATTTCCTGCGTGCATGCCTCCCCAAATCCGCAGGTTTATGCGCTTAACGACAGATCCCGTGGTTTAAAGACGCCGGAACACGTCGCTAGCCAAAAAAAAATTTTGCTAAAATTTGGAGATCCCACCTAGCCCTGGAAAGTGCTCTGATACCACTTGTTATGCTTCTTAACCTGCAAAGTAATACCGAACAGAGAATATACGAAGAAAATATACCCAGAACACAGAATATGCGAAGAAAATATACCCAGAACACAGAATTGCAATGATTTTATTACTCAGAGAGAAATGTTCACAGGCCTCTTCGAGGGGGCAACCTCCAATAGAGCAGAGCTCGATTACAAAACAAGACACGATACTCCTCGCAGGGAGTCTCTATCCTTTATATATGACTCATACATGCAATACCACGGGCCAATACCGTGGGTTTTATTAATACCGTCTATCTAATACTACCGCTCATTTACCCTCTATCTAATACTACCGCCCATTTGCAACTAACTGTGGTCCCGTCATTAATTGCGGGTTAACCACTTACAAATATTAATATGGGCTTTATTGACTCTTGACTATGACGTGATCCCATGACATAAATAAGGGGGTTAGGGTGGGACCCTAACATATATTCTTCCAAAGACCCATCCCTCCCTAGATCCATATCCACCAAATCTTAGTGCCACGAATAATTTCCATTTTTTTCGGGTCTCACAACCCTAATCCTCCCTTCTGTTTCAGTCGACACATTTTTTCCCATCCCACTAAGGGCCATTTCTTATCCTTTATTGCTCATCCCAATAGGAAAACTCAATAAGTTATCCATAGTTCCTAAAAAAAGGATGTAGGAGCCATAAATGTTGAGCACAAATAAATGGGTAGGTCCTACAACATTTCTTTGACTAGTACTACAATACTTTCCATATTTGAAGATCTAAAGGTCTAACCTGTTGGTCTCTTCTGAGTTTTTATTATCATATCTTCCCATACACTCTAGTAGAGAGAGATATCCACTAGAGGGGAACCAAGGTATTTTTGAGGGACTTTACTAACATGGATTCCCAATATCTTGGAAACATATCTCTACACATTCATAGGAATGTTAAAGAAGAAAACTTTGGATTTGGATTTGGATTTGTTTATTTCCATACCTAATGACTATGCAAAATAATCAAGCATATTATTGAAATATCTCTCTTAATGCACTGTTGGAGCTCCTAGGCCAATTATGTCATCAAAAACTTACTGATGGTCAATGGGAATATCTTCTCCAAAATTCCTAAGGCATTTCAACTCGCTTTCAGTTGTTGTTTTCTTGAAAATATGGCGTAGTCGTTCGATTTCAATGATAAATGGAAAGCAGGATAAAGGACCCCCTCCCAAATACTCTTGGAGGATTGGAAGGGTGTGGATGGTGACTTATTGATAAATATTGAAAAGATACCAAGGAAATCAAATTTTCCACCCATATAATGTAGTCTTGTGTGAAACCAAAGGCCCTTAATGTTTCGCACAAGAAATTCCAATTTAATTTGTCATACACCTTGTATAACTCTAGCTTAACCATAATTCCTATTTTTTTACTCACTTTCAATAAATGGATAGCTTACTGTGCCACCATGATTCCATCAAAAAATTGTGTACCTTCCACAAACCATAATTTCTTAGGAGATATAAGCTTAGGGGGGATATATTTAAGCATATTAGCGTTAATCTTGGTAATTATCTCGTAGATTAAATTATACAGTGCTATCAACCGATATTCAAGAGAAACCTCCTCCTTTTCTTTATTTTGGATCAACAATAAGAAGTTACCATCTAAATATTTTAAAATGGTGTTTTTCTTTCTAGGACTCTTCAATGGCCCTCTAGACCTCCCCTATAATTATTAACTAATAGGATTGGAATAATTCACCGGTGAACCTATTCAAATGAGGAGTCTCATTGAGGGGAATCACTTTAATGGTTTTTTTGACCTCTTTATGAATTTTCCACATGAGAGCCTCATTTCTTTTCAACTATAATTATTGAGGAAATATGCATGGTAACCTGCCTTATCGTTTCCTATCGGTCCACTACAAGTTACGATAGAATGTGCTGATATTATTGAATTAATTCCTAGGATATTTCCTGCTGTGTTTCCAGCTGATGACCATCAAATCATTTTAGCGAAGAGATTTGGTTGTAGTGCATGTGTTGTAACATAGATTTATGGAAGAAGAATGCGTTCCTTTTCCCTTCATTTAACCATTAAATTTGAGATTTCTACTTCCACAACATTTTTTCTTGCTTCTCATGGTCCTGTAGATTGCGAAGTGTTTCTTCCTCTTTCTGAATGAAATATTGGAGTGAAAAATTCTTATAGCCTCCTATTGTATTATTTACATTTTGATTTCTCCCTTATTTTTCTCCTCCATAATATCTCCATATGATTGTTTATTCCACCCCTTTAATTCCCATTTGATGTATTTTAGTTTTTTTTGTATAGAACAAACATTGTTGAGCCTCTTATACTACTTGTTTCTCCCCACCATTTCTCAATATTTGTAAGAAACTTTAGATTTCCAAGCTAAAATGTTTCAAACCTAAATACTCATTTGTAAGGGCAGGACTTCAAGTCCAAATTTAGAGTAATAGCCTAGTTATTTTGAGCCATGGATTGGCAGCATAGAGGCTTCTATAAATGTATTCTATCCCAAAATTCTTTCTGTAGTAAAATAATGGTCTAGATTTGAGGCAATTTGATGTTAGTAGCCTCTTCTAAAATTCTAGGTATACACCCCATTAACTATATCCATTTCAATGAGCCCTAGGTATTTGATTGTTTCCTAGAGAGAAAATTCTTCCAATTCCAATTAGTTGATGTCCCTTTTATTTTCACCCGATGATTTAATTAAATTAAAATCTCCCCCAATTATCCATGGATTTTGGGAGATTAGTGCCCATATCTGCAAAATTGATCAAAGAAACAAGGTCTTGTCTACTGGTATATAATTCGGTCCATACACATTTGAGATATAACAATTGTATAGTGAATCTAAAAATTGTATATGAATTGCCACGACTTGAAATGTAGAAAACATATTTAGTATTCTCACTTCTTGTTTTCTCCAAATGATTATTATTCCTCCTAAATGACCTTGGGCTTCTAATTCTATTGACTGGCATCACCTTCTCTAGGTGTGTGTTATGTTAGTCAGAGTTTCCCTTGCGACTTTGGTTTCCTGAATCATCAATATGGTAGTTTTCTTCCTCAACCCATTTTTCCTTCAAAAGTTTTTTTCAATGGCTATAAAGCCTCGTCATATTCCAAGAGACACTCTTCATGTCTTAGACTCATTGGGGGCTTTAAAAACCTCTACAATGACACTAAATCACCTATTATTTATGATGTTGTCTCCTATCTCATCCAACATTTGTAATTTGTTCTTATGACCTCGCTTTTTCATATATTTATGTGCTTTCCTTGATTCCTTTAGTTTATGAATGGACCCCAATGGCCTAGAGAATAAGCCTCATTTCGAAACTAAATTTTTCATATTTAAGTAGGCTCTGCCTATCATGGACACTTATTGATCAGGAAGGGTGAACAAGTACTTACCTTTCTAGGCTTCTACTATCTCTAGTAGGTTCAATGCATCCAGTTCCACATCCATCTCCTTGAATTATTTTAGGTTCACTTTTGCATCTTCTAAATTTACATGTAATTCAATTAACTAGTACATTAGTGAGTCTAAAGAATAATTAGTAGGTCAGAGATCAAATGGCCCTGAGGCTACCAAATATAGCGAGGGTGGCGATGAATCCTTCTTTGGTGTGTCTAGAGCTTATACATGGCTTACACAAACATATTTTTTGGAGGATTAACTATGTCACACATTTCCATTTCTTCTGATTGGAAAATGGTATGGTTTTTAGTGTTATTCAATGTCACCAATGGACCAAATCTATTTCCCAAACTATCATTCATTTCCGCTACACATTGATGTTGGCATGTCCTCTTTGTATTTATTCATCCCTAGACCACCACCATAATCTTGTATTTGTCCTTAACCGACACCTTTCTGAGGTATAAACTACTGGACAATTAAATAGCCTAATATAAATGGCCATGCTCATGATACCTTCTATAGCTAAAATGGATGTGATCATAATGAATTGTTTTATTCCAGAGCTCACCCTCAAAATACATGTCAATAGATTCTAGGAGGGGCTCTAATATGTTTATATACATGCATCTATGAGTATATGAGGTGTACCAACCTAGCTTCATAGCCTTAGGCACTTTGATATACTATCAAAGCGAATTTCCAATACCCATCAAAATTTCTTCCTCCCAAACGTCTCTTGGGAATTAGTACATTCATTTCCATATCAGTGATGTAGAAAAATACCTTTTGTCAGGATTAATTTTTTTTTCCACCAAGGAAAGTACATGCCAATAGAGTTGAAGACATAAGTTTCACTTTTGCATACTTTATCTCAATCTTTGATAGTTGCAAATATGATAGTAAAAAAGGTTCTTGCACCAAGATCTAGATTATTCTGATCTTTTGGCTTCTATTTAATATGGATCCATTAGGATAGGGCTTTATTTGCATGCCATATCCATAATAAATTTCCTATTGGAACATAGTTATGCATATATTGTATAAAATCCTAAGCCTTATTAGATCAGACTTCATACTTGGGATCTACAATTTCTTTCAGTAGGCAACTTGATATATTTTACCTTAATTTGCTTGTTGCTTTCGATTTCGATGATTAGGGGTCAAAATTTCATTGGAGGGACTCATATTTAAGGCCTTTTTAATGTAGTTGAAATTCCATTTTCTATGATCTGTATGAGGGAATGCCACTCCCTCTAGTGGATTTCACCATAGGAAGTTCGGTTGACGGGTTTTGACAAAACTTTCCTTAGAAGTTCGCAGAAAAACAAATTGGATTAGATAATGTATAATATTCCACTAATTTATAAGGTATACTATTAATATTAAAATTATTAACATACAATCATATTGTATTAAATCACTTGGAATGTACAATATATATATATATATATATATATATATATGAAAATTATTAATAAAACATAAATCAAATATAAACTAAAATGTAAAAAAATAATTATATTTTTTTTATTTGCAAAAAATACATCACTATGAATTTTTAAGTCAAATTAGGTCTAAAATAAAAAATAAAAATTAGTGACAAATTCAAATTTAAAAGAACTAATAAGATTCAAGATGATGATTTCTTGGTGTAAATAATTTTTGAGAGAAAAGAAGAAAACTATTTTTTTAATTGTATTTTTGGCTTATATTCTTATAATTATACTCAAATGCCAATGTCAATTGTAGGCACACATTGGATGCATAATTTATTTTGCATCCAATGAATACCCACTCTTCATACTTTTGACTAGAATCACATCCAAAAAAAATGAAAATATACGAGGAAAATGGTTTTGAGTATACCTACATTGAAAAGAACTAAAAATATGTGAAAAAATGTGTTTTACACATCATTTTCAAATATTTTCAAGCTTTCTTGTGTGGGTCTACTCAAAAGTATGTAGAGTAGGTACTTAATAAATGTTAAATTTGAATTTAGTTCCACATGAAATAGGCTTTTGCACATGATATTTGAATAAAACTATAAGGAGACATGTTGAAAATATAATTTCATATACATATATATTCTTTTCCTTAAAAAAATTGTAACTCTTATTTTATCACTCTAACTATTATTTTATTATTTTAGGAAGATTTTTCATTTTATACCTCAAAAGGTTTCTTAATAATTTATTAGAGACCAATGAAAAGTTGTTCATGGAAAATTCTTTCTGATAAGTATCAATTGAGGTAGTGAAATCTAACTAAGCATTATTAAATAGTTGTGAAGAATTCTCATGAATAGAACATACCTCATCAGTATTTTGCACTAGTAAATCAAATTACTATGAAATGAAGGTCTTTCATGTAATCATCTAAAAATGTAGGAGTCATAAAATGAAAATCACTAGAAATAATGTTTTCACTATAAAGTGTCTCATTTTGTTTCTTAGATTCTTCAATGGAATTAATCAAATCGGAATACAAAATAACCATAACCAGATGGAATAATGTCTCAATATTATAAATTCTCAATTACAACTTCTTTTTCTTGCATGATATAGAACAAATTAGGTTAATCAATATTAAATATCAAATGGTGTACTAAAAGAAAACAATTTCTCAAGATCATTAAATTGATTTTTATCATTAAATTGATTTTTATATATCCTAGTATGTTGAGTTGAATCATTTATCATTTCATAACTACTTTGTTTCATAATTTAACAAGTATGGGGATTCTAGGGTTTCCAACCAACCTTCCATTGGAGCTTCCAACTAATGTGATATAGACAAATATTAAGAGCTTTCAACAATATATGTTGACGTCATGACAACACCATTCAACATCCTCGAGGGGGTGGATATTGTGACATCCCCTGTAGATTTATTTCCCCTTGTAAACATTGTAATAGTTCCTTGTAGTTATGTAACTATAAAATTAAAAGGTCAAGAGAAAGGGACACAGATACTAGAGTTTGAATAAGGGATATTGTCTGGAAGACTTGGTATTATAAATTCCATCCATGGGTTCACTAATATGTTTTTAATAGAGTTGTCTATTTATTAAATTTAGTTGAAAAAAAGGATAGACCCATGCGCCTGTTGCAAAAAAAAAAACTACAACTAAGAAAAGGACAAGAGTTAATGAGAGTATGTGTCGCACTATCGAGTGGTTGGTCATCGTATACCACATATAGAATGGAAGGACCCTATGCACACAAGCATAAGGCTTTGTGCATACTAATGAAGAGAGGGGAGGTCGAGAAGTTCTTCTTGAAACGATAGGAGGTCAATAGGATTCTGTTGGAACAATAAAATGCTGCGTGATTTTCATACACACATGTAGAAAAAAAAATGGGAGGCCGAGAGGCTCCTAGTAACATTTATTCCATTTAGAAGGGGCATAGTTAGCATATATGGAAAAGAAAGCAAGAAATTCCTCACAAAGAGAAAGAAATTAGTAAGAGGAACCTCGATAGAAAGGAATAACTCAGACTAAAAACAAAAACAGCTGATGAAGGTAAGGGGGTTTGTTGGTATATGATAGAGAGAAGTGGCTTTCCAAGGTCTGACCTAGCCACCAAAAGTGGTTATCCTTGGACTGAAGAACCCACTGGGAAGTTTGTTTATTAATGAAACTACTATATTGGAAAGATATGATCAAGTATTTGTGAGGGTTGGAGAACCACCAAAAATTTCCTTAGGGTTGAAGCTCTGGTGCTTGACTCATTGATGAAGTACTTGGAGAGGTGATATTGTTACCCATATGTAGCTTATCTAGTTGATGAACCTTCCCATGTTGGACTCTCATCCTCTTGTGGTTTCCTGAAGATTGAAGAAACCACTGAGTATCGCTTGCCTTAGGAAACCACTAAGAAACGTGTGGTCTAAAAAACATATTTATTTATCAATAGCTTGTCATTCATGAACCTTTCCATATCTACATATTGAGATCTACTCCCCTTCTAATTGAGTGGTTGATTACCTAGGGTTGAAGAAACCACCAAGGGTGGCTTGCCTTATGATTGAGGAGACCACTAGGAAGCATGCATGGTCTGAAGAACCTATTGATTTAATAGTACATTTCCACTTAAGAACCTTCCCATGTTATAATAGGACTACTTTCCTAATTTATAGATGTAATTTTGTGTGAAACAAGGAACCCCTGTGATAAAATTTGACTAAGTTAGAGTTACTGGGCTGAGCAGTGGTTTTCTTAAGGCTGTGGAATATCACTTAGAAAATTCTGGACTGAAGAACCTATTGATTCATCAGTATCTTTTCACTAAGGAACCTTCCCATAAAATAATGAAATTATGCTCCTTGAATAAAGATGTTAGTCTCTATGTTTATAAAATATCCCTATGATGAAGTTGACCGAGATTAGGCATTGTGATATGATAACGGAAAGATATTGAGAATAATTGAGGGAAGTGAGTCCCTATTCACTTGGTTATCTGATTGGCTAGTGGGTTACCTTGGAGGCCATGTTTTAGCTAGAAGTATTGATTTTATATGGTTTATCACTCCATCCTCAAGCTCTGGAATCTAGCTCGGGGGTGATAGGTATAAGAAAGACTTGTTTGAAGGTTATTTATGGTTGGGTGGAGGGTTGCAATCTTGATATTAGTTATCAAACATTTTAAATTATGAGATAAGTGATACTCAAGCTCTTGCACTTGAATGTTCAAAATGTGTTTACTGTGTTGGCTTAAGGCCTGTACTGATATAGATTTAATGTGTTGGTTTATGCCTGTGAACAAATATGGAATGTGATTTCTTGCATATTTCTGGAATGTTGGTTTCCTATAAGATTTTTGGGTAATTGCATGGATTCCTGTATGCATTCATGAGCTCATTTTATGTTTATTATTAGCCTAAGGTTTGATAGATATTTGAACTATTATGAGATTGTTTTTTGTTTTTTGTTTTTTATTATCCAAAGAGGACTATAGACCTCTCAGTTGTTATGAGCTTGAAAATTTTCTAATGGGCCTTAGTGAAAATGAAAGGACATAGCTCTATCTTATTTATTATGTAGTCGAAGTAATTGGTTATTAAGCCTTGTTTCATTATTTCAAGCTCGGGAAGGATAGCGTTTATGTGTATGCTGGTTATATATATATCCACCCAAGGTTGAGCTCTTAAGGTATTTTAGGGTGTGACCCTTAAGTCTTTATAGGCCCCTGAGTTATAAAGCGTCATAACTGGGCGCTAAGCATGGTAGTTAAAAATCATTGGCTAGAGGAAAAGGAGAGACTCCATGTTGAGCCATATCACTAGGATCTATGACCAAGGGTGTGCAGGTAGGGGAGCTCAAAGTCATTGGATCCCAAAGAAGCATTAGCACCAACCACATAACCCCAAAAGAATTTCACCAGAGGTTTCAAAAGGAGATCGAGCTGGAACTCTTGAGATTTAACTTTTAGAACGATATGGAATAGTGGGGTCATATGTTGGGAATTCATCATATTAGGCAGTGGACCCTTATATATATATATATCCATATTTCTTAATGTAAAAATGTGTTTTACCATGTAGTGGAAGGCCCGTTGGGCCCCATGACCAACATGGAAGGCGTCATGGCATAGGAATGATGTGTCAACTTAGGGGTACGACACCTCACCTTAGTGATAAAAACTTGTGATGTCACCCTAGTGGTTTTGGACAAAGGGCAAAGAGGACTGCCTGAGATTGAAGTCTCAAAATGATGTGGCACTAAGGGGCCCACACAAAGATAAAATGTATGCTTGCAAGCCATGGACATGAAATGTTGTGACCTAACAAGTTTGAGTTGGCAGTTGGGATGGAGTTGTTGTGTGGTAATGACATGGCTCGAATTAGCCATGTGGGAACCATGTGGTTGGTGAGGCAAGATCTGATAGGATAGACTTTGATCAGCCATAGATTTTGATATGGAATTCAAATTGAGGAAAAAATATTGTTGGAAAGGTCTTGACGAGATGAATGCAAAGATGTTATCCATTTTAAGTTCTGAGGTAGTTGAAAGGGATTGAAATATTAGACCCCATTTCCATAATAGGAAATAGGAGGTTAGATCATCGAAGTAACTTCATCCTTCTACCCTTAGTAGGTACTATGGATGGTAGGGGGTATGTTACAAGGAGATTGCAATTATGTTATGTTTTAATATTAAGAATTAAAAATACTTCAAAATGAAGTTGGAATAATTGGAGCATGTGCAAAAGGGGAATTTATCTATTGATGCTATGTTTTTGAGGTCACTCCCTCCTCTTTGTGGTGGACCTTTAAGAAATCAACGACTATACATTGGAATATTGTAATTTGTACAACCAAAATCTAAGGCTTGGCCTTGAAATGGTGGAGTAAAACATAAAATTAGTAGATATTCCAAAGTCGAAACCCCAACCTAGACTCTGGAACAAACACCCCCAATACATGCCTAATCCATTATAGAAGGTCGTAATCATGAGAGAGCATGAGAGAAAAATTGGGATTAAAAATGGGTCTCAAAACAAAAAGTGTACAAACAAAATCAACTTTAAAAAATCCAATAAGATTCAAGATGATGATGTCATTCCCAGGGGTAAATAGTTTTGGAGGGAAAATAAGAAAACCACTTTTTTAAATTGTATTTTTGACTTATCTCTTTACAGGTGTACTCAAATGTCAAGTGTAGGAACCCATTGGATGCAGAATTAAATTCCTTGTACAATGAGTACCCACTCAACATAATTTTGATTCTACCCACACTAAGAAAAATTTAAAATGCACATTCATGGTACTAGTTGGACGCAAAATTTAATTCTACATCTAAAGAGTTCATATGATTTACATTTGAGTAAATTTGTAAAAATATAAGCCAAAACTACAATAAGAAAAGTAGTTCTTTTTCTTTCTTTCAAAAATTCATAACACTTATTTTATTATTTTAACTATTGTTTTATTATTTTCCATATGAGACCTATTTTAGACCTAAAAAATCCCCGAATGACGACAAATCATGGTTATCAAGTATGAATTTGAATTCCAGTTTGATACAATATTATAAATATTTTAATGAAAACTTTTCAAATCTAGAGAAATTCGACAATAAACAACTCAAATATTTAGATATATATACGTTTCTTCCTATTATAGGAATGATTTATGCTCATTTTATTCCTTATTTATTTTCAAATATGAATGTTTTGATAGCTATGGTAATATAACAAATTTATAGATACAATTTACTAAGAATAAATACATTTGCCTCTTCCCTTGAAAACCTCTTTGTTTCAAAACTTAGATCTAAGATATGTACTACTTTTAAACCATATTCACCTAAAATCATTCCCTAATACTAAATGTGTATTTAGAGAATTTGTTTTCAAAACTTATTTATCTAGGATCCCTTCCCATTAGGAAGATATTTAGAGAATTGTTAATTTATTATTGGATTTTCCCATTTTCAATTCATGTTAAAATTCTTTCCTTTCTTGTTTTCTCTACTTTTCGAGCCCTTCATGGCCAAAGTGAAACTAAAAAAGGGGAACTTTTCCAAATTCTCAATTACTTTTTGTTTCCTTTCCTTCTACTTGCACATGATCCTACCGTTGTTTATGTTGAAGTGGAAATTTTCCTTAAAATTCCATGTTCTTGAACAAACAAATCTGTGTGGGTAAACTACGAACCATGGATTTTTAGTCCTCTAATCCACTTGATTAACCATATATATGATAAACTAGATTGTCTTTCATTAAAATATTTAGTATGCAAATCGAATTGTCGAATTTTCGTATTTTTTACTCCAATTCAGGTAAATTTGGTAACTATGGAACAATTATGTTGATCCCCATACTTAGGTTTGGTACATAAAAGAATATGACTAAAACAAGTTTGATGATTGTTTAAAAAGATCAACGACACAACATGTTGGGACATCTCATCAATACATAAGGTTCACTAGAGAAGACACCCTACAACATAATTACGCTGATAGGTGTTGTTTATTTCGGAATATGACTTCCACAATTTTCGTTCTTTAAAAAATAAAAAGGTATAGATGGTTTAGATTTAATATTATGAGAATATTATTTCACATATACACAATCTAACAAATGAAATCAAGAGTTTACAAACAATTTTTCTTTCCAAAACTTATGTAGCATGTTTGTGACCTCCACTTTATCTTGACATTACAAATCATCAACATTATATCAATTAAATGACACATAAATTTTTTGATCTCTATCAACATTTATCAACCATTTAATTTATATAACGATATTAATCAATGATTTATCTTATTTATTCTATTAATATACCTATCGTCTTCTTTATCCATTCTTCTTTAGTATGTTTTCGGATTCCTTCAAACACGGACTTCTCGATGATGTATTCTGAAACATGACTTACAATGGCAAACATAATAAACAAAGCGTTAACTTAGCAATATTTACCATAGATCTCTTTGGAAAAAATAATTTTTATTGATTTCATAATTTGACAAGTTAATTTTTTGTTTTTGTTTTTTTTTATTTATTATCTCTACCGCAAGGCGGGTATAATGTATTAGATAAATATTTGACCTTGAATTAAGCATGTTTTGACCAAAAATTAAATAACATTGTATACTATTAACATTACCAAACTAAATTTATTTATTTTTTGAAATATTTTAATTTTATTTATTGAAAAATTCATTGGCTCATTTTGTTTTCCTCTTATTATGCAATGATGATGAAGTACAACTCGTCAGTTCACTTGAGCTTGCATATGATTACACCCTCTCTCATCCCATCATTTTTGCTTCCTCTTGAACACTTAGGAAAATAAAAAACCATTCCCATTAAATCAGTTAAAGAAGACAATTCGCATTATTCTTGGACGAAGGTGAACCCTAGTGACTGAGACATGAACTCCTGCATGCCCTCATCTGTACTATACCTCGGCTATAGGGGACGGGAGGCAACGAACAGAAGTAGATCCAATGGCGACGCAGCCCCCATGCCCATTGCAGAGTGGGCAAGAGCATGACACCTCAAATGATACTCAACTGTACCGGGTTCCCTGAGTAACAAAAGCTGCGAGAGGAGGAAAGGGAACATCAACGAATACAACACTAGTTTTTTTGGCCAATATACTACTGGATCTGAGGCCTGGGACAACATGTCCTCCTCGTACCTTCTCTATAAATCAGAGTCTGATACCGCTGTCCCTGCAAGGCATCTGCATGGATCCGGGTTGATCCCTCTCACCATGAAAGGAGGTATTACCCTTAGATATGCCATTGATATAATGGATTTGGCACACAATAGACAAAATAGCCCACACCAAGCCCAGATATGGAGGCCTACTCACACAAAGTCTCCTTTCTGCCCTGGATCACAACCCCAAAATGTAGTTCAGATCTGGGGGCATGCAACTGCCAAGATACTTCTCTGCCCCAAATCACAGGCCCAAATCGCAGAAGAAGGCCTGAAAGGCAAGCAGAACGGTGGTGATCTAGGGGTTTGGAACAGGATGACTTGAGCAAAAGATCGAGATCATCCTCAGCCGGATTCATACCCTACAGTGATGGATCTCACATAGTTCCTTGTCAAAACACTAGAAGGCAGGTATTATTGCTTGAGGCTTTGGAAGGGCTGTAGGATTTAGGATCTAAGATATAAAATACAGAACCTCCTTGGTATACCAGTACATGGGAAAAATATGATCCATATGGGACACAACTTATAGGATAACTACACCCTCTAGGATTACAGTATAACTTCAAACGCAACCATCATAATCAATCTCCATCTGTGGGGCGGATGTTCCAGGACTAGCTCAAAGAACACAAGATCCTTCAAAGATGCAGTCAAAGGTAAAGGGAAAGTGCAGACCAAACCAGCAACAATGCCTGAACTTCCCGGGCCATACATTAGAGAACAAAAAACTGAGAATCCTACTCTCACCATTGCAATCCCTGAGGTAAGTACTTTGTACTCAGATCTTTATTCCCACTTAGTTATCTATAGATTTAATGGATTTTGGCTGAAATCTGATGTTCTGCACCACTGGATTCACATTACATGGACACCAAACTGCGAAATATACTTATACCCCAAGGGTTTTTTTATAATAATATTTAATACAGAACAGGAAAAGGAATATATCCTCAACAAGGGACCATGGTTCTGGGGCAGCGCAGGGCTCTTCATGACCCTTTGTTTTCCATATTTCAATGCCAACACAATGGTGGTATCAAAGATGTCGGTCTGGGTTAGGTTGCACAACCTTCCATTACACCTTTGGCACCACAAGGTATTAATTGCCATAGGGAACACTTTGGGAAAATTTCTAAAGACTGACGAAGACAGACTCACAAAGGGCATATTTACTTTTGCCAGAATTTGTGTTGAAGTCGATCTCAGCCAGGGACTACTAGAAAGTATAACACTGAATTCCAATAATACACAGTGGATACAACCCTCTGATTATGAAAATACAACGTTCTGATGTTGTGGATGTCTACAAACAGGCCACCTCCTCAGTGCTTGTCCACAGGCAAGAAACACCCCCAAATGGAACAAGAAGCAATAGAGGAAGCCTAAAGGATGGCAACATATAGAGCCATTGGATGAAGAAAAAGACACAGCAGAGACTACAGAATATAAAGCAGAAATGGATGAACAAAAAGTCCAGAACAACACACTAAAGAAAGAGGGAGCCCCTAGTTTGCAGCAACAAGCTTCCCAGCCAATAGGAAAGGAAATATCTGGCAACAAGAGAACTCATGGATCTGAAGGATTTGAGTTGGACAAGGACTCTCCCACAACTATTACTGAAAATCAGCAATGCATTATAACTGCTACCCCAAACACTGGAGGATGGCGAAAGGTGGAGAAAAAGAAAGGGAGAAAAGAATAGCATTTTTTTTTTTTTGGTTTCTATGAAAACGAGAACAAATCATCTGCATATGCTCTTTAGCATCTACAAAATGTAATTTTGTCTTATGAATAAAATTACAACTTTTTCCACGGCAAAAAAAAAAATCAGTTAAAGAATGTAATCAAACGAATTACAAATGTTCTCGCTTGTGTTAATTAATATCAATGTTACATCTCATGCACTTCTTTTTGGTTCTACAAATTCCAACGAAACGTCCTGTTAAAAATAAACAACTCAGTCTATAACATCTATATTGTAATTTCTTTAAGAACCATGGGATTGTCAAATCAAATCATTCTCATTCTAATTCCACATGTGTACAGACATGAGTGAGATCTATGCCTCAATGAAATGAAACAACGCTCAAGATTGGGACTATTTGATTTAATGCTAATACCTCATCAACCTCAAATAATGTTATGATAACCTCTGTCAAATCATGGTAGAGGTGTTTTTTCATATGCCATAACAATAAATTAATTAATAGATATATTCAACCCTACATCAAGAATTCAAAAATTAATAAATTAATAAATAGATATATATTAATTATACCCAACGTCAAGAATTCATAGCAGAGTACGTATACAAAATCTTTGTTGGACCTATAAATAGGCATTTAATTTGGGGACAGAAATGATCAAATATACACAAAATGGCAGGGACTTGTTAATCATCCATGTAGTTTCTTTCCTTCAAGAAAACTTCCTTTGCTAAACACACACCACAGAAAAATTATCGCCATCCTCACTAGCCTTGTTGAAGTTGAAGAGAAATTAAAATCACCAAAATATTTTACATTGGATTTGAAATTTAAATCCGTGTCACAACAACCAATCACCGACATATGTTCCTCTACCCTTGCTTTTTTAAAATAAGGTGTGCATCGTGTTGATGGAGACGTCTAACAAACCCCTCATAATTACCCATGGTCCATAATTAATTTATTGTGTGGAAAAATTTATAAAATATATCAAATTACTTTTAAATCATTATTTCTTGAAAAAATTAAAATATTTAAAACATATTCACTTTAAAAAACTTTGTCTAAAAAAAAATTATAAGATATATCAAATTACTTTTAAATAATTATTTCTTGAAAAAATTAAAAAATTTAAAACAAATTCATGTTAAAAACTTTAAAGAAGACTTTATATTTTATTATTATACACTAGATTAATATAATAAATATAAAAAAGTTAAACATCAAATTTGGGTATTAGTAAGATAGCTATATATTAAAAACTATAAGGAAGCTTTGTATTTATCATTATCTGTTTTGTATTTATGTGGATTTTGAATTAATTGTTTTTACTAAAAATTAAATAATAATGTATAATTTTAATACTACAAAACTAAATTCATTTACTTTTTTAATATTTTATTTTTTATTGAAAATTTTATTATGCAGTGATGATAACTTAGAACCATTCTCTCATAAAATCTTCTGGCATGATACAGTAAAGAAATGTTGTACAATGGGTATTTTATTAATATCTAGTGTACACTGAATTAATATAGCTAGGACCGTGGGAACGACATTGATAACCATGACTTTCTCACCTTGTACTAGTACATGTCATATGTACATAAGCAAAGTATCTAATGAACATTTAGCCTAAATGATCAACGTTTTCCTTGTTCATAAAGTCAAATCCTACACTTCAAGTTGTGGGAAAAGTTTGCCTTGATATTTCTTACTACATGACATTGGCTATTACATAAGGCTTTTAGGATGGGTTTTATATGATTTCATTAGACATGAGCTTGAAAAGAGCTTTACTAATCAAATTTGTTTAAACACTAAAAAATATTATTTTAAAAAAATAAAAATAAAAATTAGGTTTTGATATATAACATTATTTTGGTCCAGTAAAATTCTAAATTAATTAGAAACTTTGTTAGTCAAACGCACACATATAGTTAAATTTAACTTTCTATATTTTAATTTATGCATTTAAATTCTTCATGGTAAACACAAATATGTATGTACTTACATGGGGCTGTAGTTTATTGACCATTATATTATTTTTTTCTATCCCATCATGTTAAAATTACAATTAATTGTATAAAGTTTACAAAAAACCATCAACGAAAAGAATTCTTATTATATTTGCCTAGTTATATAGTATCTTGATAAAAAAAACAGTATGACAACAATAAAACTTTGAACCAATTTTTACATAAATTGCATTTAACACAAAGTAATTACATCATAATAATACAAAATCAATTAATAACAGAATTAAACTAAGGAACAAAAAAACACCAACTATACAACATTGTTTTTATATATTTAAACAATTTTAATTGTCATTTCGATAACCACAATGCATTATCTCAAATCCAGTGTAGACCACAGTATACGGATTATGTGAAAGGAATATTTTTTAACGTAAATTCGTTGCATAGATACGACATCGATGTCATCATGTTTTGGACCATATGGGCAATGGAGTAGTACGTACTCTTTTAAATAGTTATTTCATCGATACGACATGAAACATGTGTAAGGTGAAGTTTTTAAATTTATAAATATGTATGTATTTTGTAATTAACCTTAAGGGATATATGCAATATTTTAATATTAATTATAATAATATATTTTTAATATTTATTTATCATATATATTTTTGGAAAAAAATGTGTATAACTATTTTTTCTATTTTATAGAAATGAGATGTGTAAGTTTTCATGGTTTAGTATTTTATATCCTTTAACATATTATTTATTAAATAAAATATTTTACTATTTATATTTGTGTAAATAATTTTATATCAATTTTATATGTACAAGATTAATTTATTAAAAGGTATTTTCTAGTTTTGAATTTGAGGAAGATGTTTCAATTTGGGTTATAAATAAAATATTTCAATGTGTACGTTTTTTTGTAAATCTGTACAAATTTTTTGATTAATTAAAAGATTTTATAATACATACATGGTTATCAACATGACTAATCTGTGGGTGCAAAAGCCTCTATCCAGATATATCAATATAAAGATCATGAAAACCTCCCAGGTCCAAAAAACTACCTTAATTAGTATGGATCATTGACTTATAAGACATATGCTCAAAGAATTATAAAAAGTGTTTCTAAAGAGGAAAGCTTCTGAGTATGAAAAAACACAACCATAGCTAAAAAACAAAATGACACTAAGAATTCCATCCAAAGTGCTGACAAGTGACCATGAGTGCGCCAGGTTGGTGTCTTAGTGTCCTCCAAACCACTGGTACACAATCGACACTAAAAAGATTTGCCAAAAACGGAATGAGTTGCTAGGATAATACCTTCAGTTAGAGATAACCACTGGGTAAAGGGGAGCTACATTAGCTAGTGGAGCAATGTTAGGAGGTGAAGCAATATTCACTAGTGGAACATTTATCACCATAGGAGTGTCAATGATATTCTTAGAGTCAGAATCAGAGTCTGACACAACGTTCTTCTCCACCCTCTATAGACGTATGAAAATTTCATCCAGGCAATATTAAATGCTCCTTAAGAGGCATTTTAGGTCCTCCTGATCTGTAAATATTATGTAATTATCCACTTGTTTGTCATGGATCACCAAATGGAATAACGTGTCCAGTTATTAGTAACATGAAAAAAAATGTAAGAAATGCAACCTTCCTTAACTAAAATTTCCAGGATCGGCAATCCATTTGAATTCCTTATTACCCACTTCAGAGTCTGAGAAGTAGGATTTGTCACCAAATTCACGAGATTCAAGCTGGAAAATTTCCCTTATGATCTCCAGAGTGATTGTGTGAAACAAATTTTCCACTAAATTCCATCTGAAAAATCACTTGGGCTAAGAGATAGAAGTGTTGTTGGAGCCTCATCTACAACTTTCCATTCTCTGTCAAGGTGGCATAGCCGCTCAAAGAAGTGCATGATGAACTTAGGGCAGACTGAATCTAAGAGATGAAAACAACTTTCGAAACCTTTGGACTTAGGACCAGACCAACCAGACTCATAACATGTAAAAGTGGAGGGCTTCAATAGTGGACTATGCCATCCCCAAAACCCACATAACATAGTACTTGACAATACCAAAACCAACGAAAAACCCCTCGAAACACAAAACCAAAGAGAGTTAGGAATAACTCCAAAGAGAAGACTAAATCGACTTGGAATTTCGATAATCTTTGAGAAGTTGTGAGTATTTGTGACTAGAATGAAATATAAGAAACTACAATGGGGTTGGGAGTGGGAATAGAAGATAGAAACTAGATTGATTCACCTTCCGAGCATATTTTGTAAGCATAATGAGAAAGAGAAAAAGGGTAGGGAAAATCTGACAGAGACAGACAAACCACATTATACCATGATAAAGGATTATCCTGTGTGAACCTCACCTCTCTAACAAACATAAACATGAGACAACACAACCCTGAATTAAGTATCATAAACCAAAATGGTACCCATTATGACATCAAAGAGCCATAGAAGAAGAAATTTTTAAAACCAAATCGAAAATTTTATGGGGTACCTAACCCAACATACCAGAACCAGATAATTGAAGCAAATGCCTAGGAAATCTAGGCCCTGGAGCACCATTGATGGAAGCACGACCATCAATTCGAAGATAGGCCCTGAGGTTGTGTTATGCAAGAAAAGGATGAATAACGTTTACTACAAACCTCTTTGGGACAGAAATATTTTATAACCCCAATTCCCTCCTTACGCAGCAAGTTGCGCTGAACATAACATGATAGACTGAAACTAAAGACCATACAAACTTACCAACTTTACTATAGAGAACTACGTACAATTGCCAACTTGTGCATAAACCAACCCATTTATAACTCTACGAGGAGGAAAAGTAGCATAAGATCGATAAATCATTACTTTTCCATTGAAGGACAGAGATTAGATAGTTGTTCAATGTGGTACACTCCTTAAGGGAAATATTCCTCTGGATCTACGAGGATCCAATAATGAGTTGAGGGTGTGCTACCTCCACTCCCATGGTCGAGTTTTTCATATCCACTAAGGAAAATCTACCAAAAACTAAGTGAGCCACAGTCGTTGCAGTAAGCCAAAACAACAAGTGGTGAATTCCTTCACCCATTACCCTTGCCTGTTGAAGAGAAAACACTGCCAAAACCTGAGATACCATTATTGTTCCATGTATCATCTTTGGAGAGACATGTGTCCTTAACAACAGACATTCCCACCCACATTAAATTATGAACTTGATGTCACCCCCATCGGGGAATCTCCGCTTCGGAGTTTTTTATCCTTCTCTAGAAGTGTCATTATGGCTAAGTTGTCCTTGTCCCATTCAAGAATTGGCCATGGTTTTTACATATCTAGAACTACCATCAAATAACCCAAGTTGGCTAGGTAATATGTGATGTCGCTGCCCGCCCATTTTGTGTGTTCTACGACGACATAGTAAAAAAAGATCTGACGTTCTGCAATATTAGCCATGACTGCTTCAAGTATCCAACTGTGAATGATTTTGGAGGTTGTTTGTCCATTTAATAATTGTTGAATACATTGTATTACCAATAAAGAGTCTCTATGTACCTATATTAACTTAAAACCTTGGTGAATTATAATTTGTAATGTTCTCTCAGTAGCAAGGAACTCGATAATATTTCTTGTTGCAATACCACATTCTACAATGAAGACTCTTAAGGGGACTAAGTTGTCACCCCTAAATATTCCCCTAAAACTTGCAGGCCATGGGTTCCCCTTCGATGCTCCATCAAAAATTTCTTTTATAAAATTGGTCGGGGGATGCCAATAACAAGAATTCACAACTATTAAATATTTCACATTAGTGTTTGACAGAGAAAACTTCATGTTGCCTTCCAAATTCAAGTTGCGAAGGATTAGTGTTTCCTCTTCATTTTCTTCCCAATCCATCAAGGACAAAGTAGCTTATAATATAGTCTCCCTTAAATTGTCCAAAATATTATCCTTCAGTAAACCCGATATTTTCTCCTTATATCGAAAATTTGGTTATTCCATTCCTTCCATAAGTTCAATAAGATAAAACTGAAAATTAAGTTCCACACTTCATTAACTATTGTATTATTGAACTGAGTAGTAGACCATTGATGAAGCGCATAAATCATATATTGAAAATGAGAAAGCGGATGACCAAGAGTTTTATTAAGAGTTCCCATACCTTTGTTGAAAAGGTGCATGAAAGGAATATATGTTTCGCTATTTCTTGTGCTTCTCGACAAAGAAAATAAAGGGAGGGCCCTTCAAATCCTCTTCTACAAATGTTGTCCCAAGTTAAAAGACGCTTCTAGGCTATTAACCATAAAAAATTTAAAATTTTCAATCATGAAAAATTGACCACATCAGTTTCCAAATGTGTTTTTTTCCCCGAGGAAAAATCGTAACTTTTCATTAATGTGAAAAATTACATGTAGTATATGCTTGTGGCATATGCAGTCAGTTGGTTGTAGCCTTCAAGTAGATATCAAAAAACATATGACCGAAGTCATGCAAAAAGTAAGTTCTGTACATATATTACCACGCAGGGTATACTGATAAGTCTAAAAGCAGTAGGATAAATATATACATATCATCAACAAGTAGCTATAATAAACATTGCTGAAAAATTTCAAAATAACTTAGGGCCTGGAAGCCCTTGGATATTTCCTATGAATATAGGGCCAGTGATAGTATTGGTATTGTTCCTCTCCAATCTGCTCCTGTATTAACCACAGGCCTCTGGGATGTGTTGTAGCCTCCTTGGATAGTTTGTCAGCAGCCGAGTTACATTCCTTGTAAATATGATGACATGAAATTGAATTAAATTGTGTTTTTAATATCATAATTTCATCCAATATGTTCCTTAGTTAGTGCACATGGCATGCAGAAATGTTATTGAACCAATTGATGATGATTTTAGAGTCACCGAAAATTGATTGCAAGTATGTGCGAGTGCAAAGTGTAGGAGATGTTTGAGGGAAATCAGTTCCGCAAAATTCTTATTTCCCACTCCTAATGCCATTTGAATTTTAAAATGGTGGTTTTCAGATAGATGAAATAAAATTTCCCCACCATGTGCTTGTGTTGCTCAATCGAAATAAGCCCATGGAATAGAAATATCAATAGTTTCTAGAGTAAATACTCGGCCTGTAGACGTGTGATCATCATCCAATAATTCATGGTATGTAGCAATGATTTTTGTGGTGATATATGGACATCTAGCCAATTTTCCCCTGAATATGATCCCATTCCTTATTTTAGCCAAATGGACTAGCAAACAAGGAGGGGAAGGCAATGGACTTTTGAATCGCAACTTGCAGCACGCCAGAGGTCCCAAGCCTCAAGTATAGATTGTCCATGCCATCTGATAGAAATAGATAGCACATCTAGGACTTGATTCCAAATTTGAACAACCATCAGGTAGGATAGGAAGAGGTGTTCATTGGTTTCTTCTGCCTGATGACAGAGCACACACTAGGTAGGGTCATAGAAATATTGATGCAATAAGTTGTTTCTAGTTGGAGTTTTATTTCAGAAGACATTCCACATAAAGAGCTTCATTATCAGAGGCACTTTGAGATTTCAAAGCCTTCCCCACCAATCCAAGAGGACAAGCGGTCTATGTGCGGAGAGGATGATGGGATAGCCCACCTTCGGGGAGTATGTGCCATGTTCTGTCAGGGTCCAGATGAGCTCATCAACTCCTTCTTTGATACGGACATGAGATTCAGTTAGGGTAGCAACATATCCTTCCCAGTCAATCTGCCATTGCTCGGGGATGCCTAATTGCATCGGTGTTAACCAATCTTATGCAAAGATGGTACTATTCTCTAGATCAGCAACCTGTGCAATCACATTAATGTTCCTATTATTGAGTATATGAATAAGGTCTGGAGGTAATCGAAAAATCCCACATCCTGACCAAGGGTCCAAGCTAATGCGAACAGAAGTTCCTTCATTGATTCGCCATGCTAGTCCATTTCTGATAGTAGGCATAGAGTGTAATATTGCTCGCCAGACCATGGATATCCCAGATCGTTGCCAAGTGGGCAAACAAATCCAATCCATAAGTTGATGGGGCTAGATATATTTTTGATAGATAACATCAGTCTAGAGAATTTTAGAGGTGAGAATAATCCAACCCATCTTGGCAGCAAGAGCATGTGCGAAGGCGGGTAAGTTCTTCAGGCCCCAACCACCCCATTTCTTTGGTATAGCAATATGATTCCAACCCACCCAGGGAAATGGCTTGCCCTCCTTATAACCATTCCAAAGGAATATACAACATATCCTTTGTGTCCAGGCTAAGATTCATTTAGGAATCCAAGCAAGAGACATCTAGTAAACAGGTTTAGCCTCTAAGACTAATTTAATGAGCACTAACTGGACAGCTCTCGAGAGGAATTTGTGATTCCAATTGAGTAATCATTTTTCGATCTTGATCACAAGCCAAATCCAATCGGAAATATTGTAGCAATGAGGTTTTGTCCAGAACCCCAAATATTTGAGTCAATCCTCCAACTCACAACCCTGAAAGGAAATTTTTGATGTGCAATCCTTGCTTCTTGTGGAGTACAATCAGAGAGAGTAATAGAGGATCTTAAGTGGTTTTCTTCCATACTTGTGGCCTTGGCAAAGAGAATCAGAATATTAAAGAATGTATAAGTATCCCTAATACTTCCATTAAGGAAAATCAACACATCATCTACAAAGAGTAGGTGTGTGAGGAAGAACTGATCACATATTTTGAGTCCCTGTAGTCACCCGTCCTACTTGGCAGAAGTAATGAGTCTACTGAGACCTTTCATTATGATCAGAAAGAGAAGAGGGGAGAGAGGGAAGCCTTTCCTTAGACCTTGTTCAGCATGAAATAAGTGAGATGCAGAGCCATTAATCAAGACACTGAAGGAGGTTGAGGTGATGTAGCATATAATCCAATCTATGAAGGGAAGGGGAAAGCCCAGGTGGGCGAGAATCATTTTAATGTAGAGCCAGTTGACCTGGTCGAAAGCTTTAGCAAGGTCAATTTTGAGAATGGCCCCTTTGAGTTTTTTAGTATTCACGGAATGAAGGGCTTCCTGCACTGAGCCAATAGCCTCATGGATTTGTCTTTTATGGAGGAAAGAAAATTGTTCAGGGGATATGTGAGAGGATAGAATGGGTTTGAGGCAATTGGCTATGATCTTGGCGATGATCTTGTGTAGACAGTTACAAAGTGAAATGGGTCGGAAATCATTGAACGATGAGGGGGAGTCAGATTTGGGAATAAGGGCAATGAAAGTGGAGTTGATGGCCTCATACATGCACCCAGATGTTCTGCATTCCTCCACCACTTTGAATAGGTCATGTCCAATAGTCTCATGAAAGGTAGGGTAGAACTCAATAGTCCATCCATCAGGCCTTGGGCTCTTATCTTTTTTAAACAATTTTAAAGTGATTTCCAATCCCCCCATTGTGACAGGGGAGATGAGTTCCTTAGCCTCATCTAGGTCGACAAACCTAGGGAAGTGTCCTGTTATCCGAACAATTTCGGCGAGTGTTGCACTAGGGGAGCCTTGAAAAGTTTTTGGAAGTGAGAGTTACCTAGATGAGTCAACTGATTAAAAGATGTTTCCAAACTACCGTCCTCCATAGGCATGCTCCAAATAGTGTCGTTTAATTTCATTCCTTTTGAAAATTTGTGGAAAAAAATTGTATTCTCATCCCCAGCTTGTAACCATATAGCCCAAATTCGAAGGCGCCACGTTTCTTCCCTCTCTTTTAAAATCTTGGATCGTTGTTCTTCCAACTCAATGAGATGGGATTTTACCTCCACAGATGTGAACCCCTGTCCCTATTCATCCATAAGATTGGCCTTAGTATGTTCGATGGTTCAGAGAGTTTGTTTATCCCGGTCTCTTTTCTCCTTGGCCCATGTAATGGATAATCACTTGGTCTCAAGAAGGTTGTCACAGAAACCCTCCACGATGGTTCTCCCCGAGGATGGTGGGTGAGATCGCCAGTAACTGTTGAACAAGTGAATATATGATGGATCTGATAGCCAAGAGGAGTTGAATTTGTAGGGTGCCCTTGGCTTCTAAAAAGGGCCAAAGATCTCCATGAATATGGAGGAGTGGTCTGAAATACCTCCAGAACCAACCCATTGTCTGTATAGTGATAATCTTCTCAGCAAGGTATCCTTTATGAGGAAGTGATCTAAACGCCTGGTCAGGGCAGCCTCCCCAATTTTACGATTACACCAAGTGGGATAGGGTTTTACCATCGGAATATCAGTCAAGTGATGTTGTTCGAAGAGATGCTCCATTAGATCTGATAAGGAATCCACCTATGCATTTCTTCCCCAAGATTCCCCAAAGCCAATGGAGAAGTTCAGATCTCCTCCTAGAATGATATTATCAGAGTTGATAATGGATAGATTTAGGAGGTGGTTCCAAAAGGCCTCTCTATTATGATAAGGGTCATAAATATTGACAATCTTGAGATCCATGCCCAGGTTCGAGGAAAAAATATCCATGCCTATAAATTCGGCACCACCCCAGGAGGCCTTGAGATGTATAGTGTGTGGATTAATACCTAGTTCTAACCCACCCGTTCGCCCCATGACATCAAGGGACTAGAAGGTCCAACCTAGTTTTAATGATTGAAGTACGGGTGTAATTTGATTAGCCAACCCAAGGGTTTCTTGCAGAAAAATAATGTCAACGGGCTCAGATTCAAATAATCGTATGAGGGATAGTTGTTTGGGAGGGCTAGCTAGACCTCGAAAGTTAAATGAAATCCACTTCATGGGGGAGAGACTGGGAGGGTAGACTGTGCTCTAAGTACCCATTCGAGAGAGGATTGTCTGTCAGAAGCCACTTCAACCCCATCTAGAAGGATGGCCTTGGATAAATGAGATTTATGGCCCCTGGTGGATTTGGGAGCATAGGAGGGGGAAATCATGCCCAACCCAGAGTTCACAGGGGTCTTTGAAGGATGAGAAGAGAGGGAACGAAGGTTGTAAGGGTGCGAGTGTCCAGAGATGATTGATGAAGTAGCATGAGGGGGGAAAAGCTCCGTGTCGAGCATAGAGGGTGGAGTAGTAGAGATAACCAGAAGGTGGGTGACAAGGGTGCCAGGGCTGGATTGAGAAATGAAATCTAGTATAGATGTAGATGCAGAGTGTAAATGTTGTGCAGAACATGAAAGAGTAGATGCAAAAACAGAGCAAGGGAGAGGAGGAGTATCCAATGATTGAGCAGCCTCAGCAATAGCCCTTGATCTTGTCATTGGCAGGGAGGGAGTACAAGGAGTACTCGAGGATGAATCTAAGATGATACTCCTTTCTTTGGCAGGGGAGCATTTGCTGGAGGAGTCTGCTAAGGAACGGAAATTGATGCCCTAGTCACAATATTCTCTGCTTCTTTAGATGGGGGAAAATCCTCACAAACCAATGGACACTCCTTGTAGAGGTTCCCAACCTTATAGCACCTACAGCATTTGAACGATACTCCTTCATAATCCAGTATTTGTATCCTAGTGAATTTTTTCCACTGTAGTGTCATTTTTTCCTCCAACCCTTTCTAGTATCCAAGTTGACCAATATGCGAGCCAGAGATTGGTTTCTAGATTTGATGTATGATTTGTCAAAGTCTAGATAGGTTCCAAGTGCATTTATAATGCAAATGAATATACCTCTGGATCAAAACTGCAAGGGAAGATCAGGAAGCCTAACCCATAGTGGTCCATCTCCAATTTGTTCCCTCTCTGGTTCAAAGAGTGGGCTCCAGCGCTTTAGCATGACCGACACCATCTCGATGTGCCAATATCTGGTAAGAGCCCAATTAGTGTATTCCTCCTACTGAAAATGGAGCGCAAACCACCCTTGAGCCAATGTTTACACCTATGCAAGGTCCTTGAATATGTTTCCCCAAATCTCCCTGACCCAGAGACTGAGCCTCTCAGCAGAATAGGTGTGGCCTCGAACCCTACCAACTGTGTTGACAACTTCCCCCATGTTAATCCCTTCCCTAAATTTGAGGGTTAGGTCCTTACTTGTGGCCTTCACACACTTGATTTTTTGCTTCCCTGATCGAGGTGCAGTTGGATGATCTTGCAAGGGGTCCGAAAAGCCTAGGTGCTCCTGTTGGGACTGCTGAGCTAAGTGTTGGACTTTGATGACCTGGGTTTCAAAGTAGCTGGAGCGGGTGGGTGAGGATTTTGGTGTCGTAGCAGGAGTGCAAGGAATAGAGGACGAAGGTGGGACGAGTCCATGTGCTTATTTGAAACTTGCAGAGGAGGGGAGCACGAAGGGAGTTGGATGAGTCAAAGTCCCTGATGGTGACAGATCAAAAGGAGGGGAAGATGACGTGCAGGAGGTTAGCATATGGATGTTTGTCGACAAGAGGGGAGGGCAGTCGATTTTTGGGGAGTCAATGGATAGAGTGGCAAAGGGGAGACCATAGGAAGATGGATAGAGGAGTGAAACAGTGGGGGTCGAAATGGAGATGAGCATATCAGACGGGTCCTGATGTCTAGTGGGCAAGGAAACCAGCGTAGGGTTAGGGCTTCGCCAAATAGAAACATAGGGGTTAGGGTTAGCGAAGTAGTCCACATCTTCGAGCTCCATGTCAATCATTCTGCAGAAAACCGGATGGTACCGGAAAGCAACAAGTGACAATGGCAATCACGGAAAGAATCCAACCGTTAATGGTGAGAAAGATAGTGCGAGATAGCAGGTCTCGTGTGGCTTAATGCAAACAATGAAACCCTAACCGAAATCCATCTTCGCCTCCCGAGCTATTTGTCTTCCTCTTGTGGCCTTCACATGTTATATACATTCTAATAAACAATAACAATTTTTTCAATTTAGGTTTCAAATGGGTAACCAGAATACCTTTGATGTTATAGGAGTATCACCTTTTAGCCCTCCATTTCCAAATGTGTTGGCTCTAGGACAAATGATATCCTATTTCAATTTAATATGCTTCTCTGACTATGAATGCATTATGTTGAACTATCCCCCAACATAATATTTCTATGATATTCGAAAGACGAACCATTTGCTTGCATAACTCTTGGTCAAACTTTTCCCATGTGAGTGAGTGATAGGGCAAAGGCCAAACACTTTGTTGTTTCTAGGTTTGCTAGAACGATGCTTCCCTTTGTCTCTTCTAGCAACCCTTTACTCTCCTCATACCTAGGTTTTCTAGGTATATTTTAATCCCCTACAATTCGGTGGTTGCATAAAGTCATGGCATCTATTTCCAAGCTTCATCCCATAAATTGGAAATATCCTCATATTTCACCTCCCAAAAAGAAAAAAAATTAACCATTTCTCTACTTTCTTGTGTCCATAGTCCATAGGCTTGGCCAAACAATAGAGTCATTGGTTCATAATATATCCTCTAACATTGAGAATTGAGTATATTTGTGATTCCAAATTTATATCCATAGTTGGTCTCCACCTTTAACCCACTGCCACCATATTTTTTCTCCAAGCACAATGTTCATGATGTCTGGATCTCAAATCCATAATCCCACTTGTGATTTAGGTAAGATGAGTTTATCCCAACCAACAAGCATCCATCTCTTTGCTTTATCAAATCCCCTCCACATAAATTCACACCACATTGTTCTGAGCTTACCTCCTATAGCTTTGTGTAGTGGCATAACTGTCATTTGGTACATTGGTATGGCCTGTGATATCGATTTAATCAAGACTAACCACCTCGCAAAATTTAAGGCTTTAAACGCCCAATTTTATATTTTATTCAACAATTTTTCTATTAAATTTTTCCAACAAGCAAGTCTTCTCAAGTAAATGACCAATGGTACTCCTAGGTATGGGGCTAGGAGATAGCCTCCTATGAATTCCAATATCCATGTCAAATGATTAGCTACAAATTCCTTACAATTGAAAAAAAAAACCTTAGTTTTTTATTTGTTGATCATAACACCAGAAGCATCAAGAAATATTTGCATGATTTTTTGAAAACTCTTTGCTTCGCATAGTGAGGGTAAGCCAAATAAAAAAACATCATCAACAAATTGTTGATGTGTGACTTTTAAATCATGTCCAAATAGTTTCAGTCCTTTGACAATACCTTTGAAGCATGATTTCCTGAGGAATATGCCTAGGCCTTCCATCGTAAGGATAAATATGAAGGGAGATAAATGATCACCTTGCCTTAATCCCCTTGCTAGCCTAGAAGTGAAAGATGGGAAAACCACTAACCATTATGGAAAATAAAGGAGAGGATATGACTGATAAAATCCAATAAATCCACCGCCAAAAAAAACCAAAAACATATAAAATATGGAGTAAGTAATCCTAGCTAAGACAATCATAAGATTTTGATAAATCTAATTTGATTAACATACCAAGATTCTTCTTTACTTTGAGGGAATGTATAATTTCCTAGGCAATAAGAATATCATCCATAATCTGCCTACCTTCCACCAAGCTTGTTTACTCTGGCGAAATGAGACTAGAGAGTAGAGATTGTAAACGTTTAACTCTAACCGTATATAAAATTTTGTAAATAACATTGCATATGGTAGTGGGCTGAAATCCATTGGGATCCTTTGAATGACCACGTTTACGCACTAGTGTAATGAAAGTTGCATTTAGCCCTCTCCATAAATATTGGGTTTGTTTGGACTCCTCCACTGGCTCGTGTATCTTCTTCCCCATAAAAAAAACTAGCATGATTGATAAATATTAGAGGTAAACCCATCCCATCTCAGTGCCTTGATTTTTGGCAGGCCCGTAACAATTCCTTCCACTTCCTGAAAATAAATCATCTGTTGCAAGGCTATGTTTTTCTCCTTAGAGATAATTTGGGGTATCCCTATTAGTATCTTGTTGATTTGGGCTTGTCTTTGAGAATAATTTCCTATTAATAGATGCCTATAGTGATGTATTAATTCTACCTCAATTTATAAGTGTAGGATCTTGTGTTGACCATAAACACCCATGATAGAAAAAATTATATTATTGTACTTTTCTTGCAGCATTGAGTTATGGAAAGACTTAGAGTTTTGTTAACCCACCTTTAGCCACTGGACCATAAAATTTTGTTTCCATAAAAATTCCTCTTGTTGTCGTCATTATTCTAGTATTGTTTTCCCCTCAAGGATCATGGGTTGTTGCAATTCCTACATTTTTTGTTCCAGCCTTAGCTTTTCTTAAAAAATGTTGCCAAAATGTTGTTTGTTCTATCTTTTAATATTTTTTTTTAATGCTTGTATCTTTAGCTCAAAATAATGCATTCTATTGAACCCTTGTATGGAGCCTTCCTTCCACCAACCTTTGACATGCTATATGAAGTTAGGATATGTCAATCAAAACCTCTATAGATGAAAGGATCAATTTTTTGGTGTGCCTTTCAAATATATTTCCAATTTGTGTGCCCAGTGGTCCAACCCTAGGTGGGTAAAAATAATGGCTTTCATGAATATGTCCATGCATAATATCGCCTCCACTGTTAGGAATAAATCTAGGTGGCTAGCTATCTAATGGCGCTCTCCCCTTCTATTATTCCAAGTAAAGGTGGCGTTGACTCTGGTGATATCTATTAACATAAATTTTTCAATGAGAGTATTAAAAGCCTTTGAGACTTGTTCGAGTATGCTTAAGGCCCCATTTTTCTCTGAGGTCAACCTTATTATGTTAAATATCCTCTGGCAATCCAAAATTGATATGGAAAACATGATCTTTGGTACAAAAATTGAGTTAAAAATATAGATTTTTTATTGATATTAGAGAACCTTATACCACTAATAAAATGACCAAGACTTTTATACCCAAGTATCTAAATATCCTAATTAAAATTCTGGAACTTGCCACCCAAACTTGGAAAAAAATATCCCCAAGGTACATAAGATGGCTAATTCCTTAGAGTTTCCTTTAGCATCAATTTCCATAAATTGGCAGCCCTTCCAACAAAAATCACAATTGTTTTCCATTTTTTCCCATGCTAGCTTAATTTCTTGCAAAATTAGGAATTTTAACCTCTCTTTCTTTATTTGTTCTTGTACATACATTTTCTTACCCTTTCTATTAAAGCCTCAAATATTCCATGTGAGGATCTTCATTGGGAAGGTTCTGGAGTTGCAGGATGGTAATCCTCGAGTGTCGTAGCTTGTCCAGAATTTACTAGGACATCTCTCGTCTCTTGTGGAGAATCTTTCTTAGTCTTTCTTCTCCTTTTTTCTCCTCTTTAACCATTTCTTTGACTAAAATATCTTTACTTTTCTCTAGGAATTTCTCTATAGAATGCATGACACGTCCCTTAAAATATTGCTTGCATTTCTAGGTTTTTCATGTGAAAAAGGCCTTCACATATTATTCTCATTTCTCCTCTAACAAATTCACCAAGTTCCTCTCCATGCAGTCATTGAGTAGATCAACTAGCAAGTTTTCTTCCCTGAACAAGGAATCATAACTCTATCTTGTCAAATGAGAAACCCCCTCGATGTTTAATAAATTAGTAACATTGATTTTCTCAATAACCCCCTCTGCATCCTCTTGAGTCTTTTTCTTCACAAGTTGCTTCATTTTATTTTCCTTCATATTATGGGTTTGTTCAACCATTTGTATATCATTTGGTTTTTCCTCTGGTGGATCTTTGTCCATTACTGCTAGGGTTTTGAAACTATTTTTCCCAGGTGGTATTTGCAAATTGATGCTAATGCACATTCTTTAATTTCTTCTGCAGGAGATTACTTTGGTGAAGCCTTCATTTCTAACCGATCCCACACTATCTAGTTCCTTCCTTCAACTTGGGAAATATCAAAATAAGTTTCCATGTTCATGGAAAATTTGACAACAGAAAGGAACATGCTCATAGTCAATTAGTTGGGGCCAGATTTCCCCTTGGTAATTTAGATTAATGGACTCCAACATGGGCTGAGAGATATTCATATATATGCATAGGTGAGCATAGGACATGTTCTGGCCTTGCTTGGTTACTTCTGAGACTTTGAAAAAGCACCCCTGTACATTCCAAATGCCCTCTAGTGTTTTTAGGATTCGAAAATCAACTAGTAGGGAGTACAACCTTATATGAATAGGTGTAGATAGAAATTCCTCTTTATCAAGGTTGAAACATTCTTCCCAATGTGAAATGTACAACCTTACATTATTGTAAAAGTAAGGCCCCCCTTCAAAAAATTTATATATCTTCCAATTGGGAAAGAACTTCTGTGAAAAATAATTTCGGTCCCAAATGGAGATCAACTTCCCCCTTTAGTTGCAATTTCTGTGAAATCCATCACTCCAATTCTCTTTTTGTAGGCCAACTTCCTATAAATTTGCAAATAAAGGCATGACCTTTTAGCCTTTTACAATGATCCCCCAAGCAATGGGGTGGGATGCCAAAAGTAGGGTTCTCAGTAGCTTTAGGTATACATCTTCCTTTAAGAGTGACTTGCCATTTAGCCCCTAAAATCATTATGTTTGAGGATGATGGTTTAGTCTTCTCTCCTTTGGTCGACCTTGCCGTGGAGCCAAAAATAATATTCTTGAAAGAGGGGGAGGGGGAACTTGATCCCCCTTTTGGGACACTCATAGTATGGTAAAAACTCTATGGAACCTTAAGTATAATACTTTGAGGGTTAATAATGGTGATTGTCGAACAAGAGCTGGGATCGATTCTGGTTCAGTCCAAAGCACTGTGGAAAGTTATCCTAAAACATTAATGTTTCCTAATAATGTGATTGTAGCTCGATCAAAATCCATTTTATTTCAATGTGTACATTAATTAAAATATATCAATATATTTTCTCTCTCTTTCACAATAGAAAAATTTAATGGTTAACACAATTTTGTTGGTGTTTTTTTTTAATGAAATGGGTGGGATTTTTATATTACAAGGATAATCTAGTCAACAAGCCAATACCTTTATAGTTTTTTTATTTCTGTGGTGCTTCATTATTCATTAACATCCAAAAAAGTTGTCTCCTGCCTTTGTGAGATCTTCTAACCACTATTCTAAGCTAAAATATTCCATACACTTTCCAAAAAACACCTAAGAAAAGATAAGCATGCAAATCATCTACAAAGTTTGGGGAATTATCTTGATTTTGTTGGCCCTACTTCAAAATTATCTTCTCAATCTCTTCAGTAACATTGTACACTAGAAGACCTTCCTCATCTACTTTGCGAATCTTTTTTCATGGTTTAGCTTCTTTGTTTTCTAGGTCCTTTTGATTATTCCTAGCACCCTTTTTGATATCTACTTCCAATCTAGATAGTCTAATGTTCATAAATACTATCTCTTCCTCCATAATCGCATGTATTTTCTCCATTTTCTTCTGCAACCATTCAATTGTTTGTTCGTTACACGTAATTGTTCCTCCTTCTCTTGACCTTCCAAGTCATAGTGGCACTTCATTAAGTCCAACATCGTCATCACTATTTTTGTCAACTTCTCTAGTAGTTGACTCATCCTCTCGTGATCCTAATCAATAGGTTGTGAGAGAGAAGTTTCCATTGAAGCTAACCTATTTAGTAGTACTCTAAATATACCACCTACAGGATGTCAATTCCAAGATGTTACTTCACCTATATATTTTAGAAGCTCTTGATTTTTGTTATATTTCTAGGATATGGCTATTAATGCCGAACCAAAATGAACCAAGATGCCATGGGAGAAATCCATCATTATGATCTTTTCTGATATACAATACAAGGGATGGATTATCAAATTTAATTCAATTATGCAATTCCTTAAGGTCCCTGAAGATCTATTTAATTTTATACTATGTTCCATATTTGCTTCTCTCCACGATATTCCTAGCCTTTGCCATCTATCATGCTAAAAATATTCATATATTATCTTGAGCTAGGCATCATTAAAACTTGAGTACTCCACTACTTGATTCATGATGTTTCTTAGCCATCATTTCATTCTACATTGGAGCAGGAAAAGGTAATGTTAGGTGACACAAATAATCACGGTTTTTGGTGATCCTAATGTTTTTCTAATGACTAGATTCACCCTTTTCCCATCCTACTCGCATGCCTGATTCAACCATATTCTTTTTTTATAAATCATGGGAATGTTATATATGAAATTTGGAAACAATTCATTTCAATCTCACCTTATTTCAAAGTGACTCCCTTATTTGCAAGTGTGTTTTCTTTTGAATTCCGATTTCTATATATGTGGTGAAATTCTATCTTTACAAAATTTCTTATCTATAGCATAATCCTTTGAAGAATGGAGAGGTTGATGTTATTTTTTCCTTCTTTGAATTTATTAACCTGCTTTATCACAAGTATTGAGTCTCCATAAACCATCAATCATCATATTCCTTTGATGATGGCTAAATCCAACCCTTTCCAAAGTGTCAGGTATTTATCTTGGTTGTTTGTTGAGATGTAGAGGCCCCAAGCGAATTGGATGGTGTGTTTTTTTAAAAGAGGGAGATGAATAATTCCTTCTTGGACTTAATAAGTAGCATATTGAGAATCAATGTAGGTATATTTTATACTCTGGTATCATGTGCCTAAAGAGATCAAAATTTGAGAAAAGGTTCATACCTCTAGGGATTTGATCCCTCTCAATACATGATGGTTAAAACATTTTAATGGTATATTGCCTGCAACCTAGTATGAGGGATGTGTAAATATTTTTATGTTTAATATGAAGTTGACCTATAATCTTTTAATAATCAACATAAATTTATTTTAATTCCAAATCTTATTAATAATTCAATTCTAAAACATATAATCCCTCTAAATACATAATAAATTAAAAATTAAAATAAATTAACATTGATCTAAATTCATTAAAAAATAATAAAACTTATTGATATTTAATTTTTTTTTGTCACAATATTTATTATAAAATATATTATTATGAAAAAACTAACGGTTCAAATTCGAAAACTTAAATATGCACTTTACTTGGAAGATGATGGCCATTCAAAATATTTGTGTAGGCATTACAATTTAAAAAACATGGTTTTGGTTGAAACAAGTTGAGATCATAAATTATATTAATAATATTTAAAACATTATTAAAAAAAATAAAATAATTGAATTTATATTATATTATAATATAATATATGTTATAATATTATATATAACTTATTTGAAATTATTTGAAAGATATAAAATTAAATACTAATTTCAAAGGAATAAGATTTTTCTAAGTTTATTTATTTAAAAATGAAAATAAAGAAAAAATAAATTATAGATGGAAAAGATTCATATTATAGATATACAGTTTCACTAATTTTTGTCCAATTTTATTTAAAATGGTTATTTCCTTTTCCCTTTATTGTATTGATAGGTGCTCTAAAGTCTAGTATGGGGGAGATGTTTTAGTGGTGTAAATATTTGTTTATAAACATTTATATGTTGTCTCAATTAAAAAATAATAAAAGGTTAAAAGAAATATAAGGCCTAGGGTAGAGAAAATGTTGTAGTCTTCGCAAATGAGTGTAAACATTTTGTTGACACCTAATCTAAGAGATTGGGAAATTAGCGTAAATATTGTAAATAAAAAAACATTGGAAGATGAATCCCAATAGTCTCCCTCTCCTTGTATATATCCATATTTTCTTTTATTACAAAAATAATTCCTTTGAAGTTATAAACTTGGCCTCACATAATATCAGAGCTTCGAGGTCCAATTTAGCTATGCAACTCTTGTTATTCCCCATCATTATTCTTTGTATCCTTTGTCCATTCATTAATGAAAATACTTTGTCCCTCTACATCGATTCTTGAAACATCAAATCTCTAGATGCAAACTGGTTTGAAAAAAACTCTGTCCCTCTACATCAATTCTTGAAACATCAAATCTCTGGATGCAAACTAGTTTGTGGTTGTGTTGAAAGGGTCGTCACTATTACTTTCAATGGTGTATATGTGTGAGGTATCATTGGAACGTTGTGTTGAAGACTTTCAAAGACCGTTACTTGACCACTGCATTGGAACCTGCTATGTCTTATATTCGAAATATATGGTATTGAATAGTTTGAAGTGCATATATTATATTGAATGCCAATGTTGTTTTCAAATTACGCATATGTTGTTTTGAAGGTCGTGGTATAATGTTTATTGTTATATGCTATGGCCATAAATATGAAAATGCGTTTGTTCCTTTTTGAAGGCCATATGGTATATGTATGGAGCGATGATATTTATGAGTGGTGATAGATTATAGGCATAGATGTATGCCACATTAAAGTATTAACATAGTGAGGTTTTTATTTTTACATATTAAACTAGTTTTTTTATTTAAATAGAAGATATTAAAAAAGGTTGTGATTGTTTAGGAAATCAAAGGTAGAATGTCTTGTGTGATGATGTATTTACTCATCTCCATAGTTGTAGTTCTCTCTAGAAAAGAGAACTACCATGAATAGTCCAAGAAGATAAATCATACTCTAATTTTTAATGAGTTGTAGAAAGGAGTTTCTAAAGGAGAAGGAAGCAATCCTCCTGAGAATCCCACTTCAAACAAAGAGGATGTCATATGGGAGAACAAGAGAAGCAAGGCATGTGCCTTGATTCAGCGTTAGTCAATGAATACCTGAGTCATCATATTATACCATTTGCATATGCTTTTGGTGCTTTAAAGAAGCTGAAAGAATTATATGACTCACATTCTAAGCTTGAAGTAGTCCAACTAATAATCAAGTTGTTCAATTTGGAATTGAAAGATGATGATCCCCTTGCCTTAGCCTCTGAAATATGAGCCATTATGCATTATATAGATTCCATTGGTGTTAAAATGGATGTTCCTCAAACAAATTTTTCCAACGTACTGTGTCCCACTTTTTCCCATTATCTTGAGTCATTGCAAGCTAGTGGAAACTTAAGGAGATTTCCTTTGAATCTCTTGTCAAGAAGTTTACCGAAAGAGAGGAGGATTTTTGGGAGAAGAAGACAATGTTCATTCTCCTGAAGAAGTTTTGTGCCTTGCATAAAAAGAGAAGAATCAAGCACAAGATTCTTTTAGAGGAAGAGATGGCTGAAGAGGATGAGGAGAAGAATACACTACCAGGAAAATACCTTCTAGCGGAGGTTATAATGAAGGTTTTTAGTGTTGTAAAATTGGAAAAAAATGTCAAAAAAACACCTGCTAAAACATTTTTTTGTGATCGCAGATGTTTTAGTGGAGATTCTAACGAAAATTCATCACAACTGAAAAAAACTGGGTGGTCAGAGCTTTTAGTGGATGTTTTTGTTTAGCGGTGCATTTCATGGAACAGGTAGCACCGGTGAGTTACATATATAAAAGCACTGGGGCTACATACAAAACAAAAAGCATTGAGGCATTGAATGGAAAGAACATCAGTGCTTGAAATGTATATTGCCCTAGTGCATATATATCAAAAAATGCCCTGGAGCATTCTTTTAAGGAATGACACCGAGGCAGCCAAAAAAATATTGCAGACCAGTGCTTTTATTTAAACTCGCAACACTAATGCGTATGCTATGTATACACGCATCGATGTGCTAAGGATATAAAAGAATCATTGTTGTTAATTTTAATAATGCTTCAGGGCTGAAAATAATATTTTGTAGCACTAGCGCGTTAGTTCTATGAAAGCACTGGTGCTTTAAGAATTACAATGCACCGGGGAATTAATTGCTAACAATATTGGTGTTTGAAGAACTAAACACCCTGGTGCTATCATTTTCCCAAAAGGCATTGGTTATGCAAAAAATATGTCATCACGACACTTTTATATAAGATAACGCAGTAATGTGTGTTTATGTTACGGACGCACTAGTTTTTTGTATGAGATTTTCTCTTTTTTTGGAAACATTGACCTATGATAGTGAAATTATTGTAATCTTTTAAATTTGTTATTCTTCAAAAAATTGACATATATCTTATAGTAGTATTCATATAAATTAAAATTTGATCAGTGCATTTGTATGTGATGTTTGGATTAATTTGTTATGCTATCATATTTCGAATCTCTTCATTATAATATTTAATCATCCATATATTTAATCAGTGGTGTAACATTTCAAAGAAACATTGGATAACATAATAGAATATATTGATAAGAGCCTCTTTGTCATACAAAATGGGATTGTTATTGGTAATCCCTTCTCTTTCAATTTGGACACTTATGTCCATTACATTAAATAAAATGTTTAATTTTCACAAAAAAAAATATTTCAAAAAATACGACATGTTGCATTGATATCCAAATATATCATCATTCTTCGTTGGAACTGTTATTAGTGCTCGAGTTACTTCCATGACTTAGGTTATTTGGATGAATGTTTTGTTGATTTCATCAATTATTTTCAAATTCTTAATCTTGTTCCATCTGCAAACATAAAAATCAAGTGTAATGAATGCATCTACATTGTTGAGAATAATGAAAATTGAAATAAATTATATACATCAATGTAAATTGAATAACAATGTACCATAGCAAGAAGTGACTCATAAATTGTACACATGGTTTCAAAACCAAGTCTCGTGCCTTATTGCAACAAGTCTTCTGCTGACGTAGTTCCATACTTTGTTTCCTGTATGTTTTAAACCCGATTATAAATAATAGATTTAATATAAAGGTTTTTTTTGTTCTATTAATTATAAACTCAAAGAAGTAAAACAACATAGATACTTACAAATTCCAAAATTAATTTTTGATATTCCAACATATACTCACAACCCATATTTAACCTAATGCCAACCAATTCTTTTGATGGCTCTTATTTTTATGTTAGCACCCATTTGAAGACATTCAAGGATGGTTGCTGTAAAACAATTTAAAATATACAAAAATGAAATCTTGGGTTGTTATAAGGAAATATTAACAATTACTCACAAATTTTGATATCAACTATTTTCTTCTTTTTCATCCTAATTTATGTGTTGAATGAGTTCCATTTTGTTTTCTTTTCTGTAAGAAAATACTTGAAAATTAATATTTAATTCTAGATTATTTTCTTATATGTAAAAGTCAATCATGATTGCATACATTTGGAGCATGTTGTTGTTGAGATGGCTCCTCCAGTGATGCAATTATGTCCATTTCTTTGACCATCTCCTTGTACACTTTTTTGGACATTCCTACTTGAATGTTTTGCATATAAGCTCATTGATCCTTTGGGATTTTCGTAATCTTACTAAAAAAAGTAATAAACTATTTTTATATTGATATATAAAAACTAAATATAACAAAATTGATATTAATAAAAGAATGGCTTGTAGTAATATATACATATACTTCTAGAAAATCATTTTAATTATGAATATTGGTTTATGAATGAATTTGTTTGTTGTTGTGTGTTTTTTCTATTGCAAATTTGACATGTCTCATTGACCATTACTCTAGAAATGCTTCTTGTAGTTTAGTTATAATTTGGTTCTTGGAATTATTGAATTGATTTTTGTATTATAAGTGGAAAGTACGTATATATGTTTGTTCCACTATATCCTTCATAGTTTTGTAAAAAAAAAATCCCCCTTTCATTAACCTCCAACACCACTCCAAATGAGCTAAGGACCAATTCTTTATCATTTACATGTTCTATAATTTTTCTTTTCTTAGAATGACATTGATATTTTCCTTTGTTGTTACTCCTTATAGAACATTAAACATATTTGAATTAATAGATTGTTTGAAACATGCTATCTAATATTCTTAAGTATATTATTAATGAAAATAAAATAAAAATAAAAACCCATAATGAATAGTATTTTTTTCATTCACCTAATTCATCATTCTGTAATTTTTCTATCAAGCTTTTATGCTCGTACACTTATATTAGAAATAATCATATCGACCATCTTCATTTGGTGGCTATGAATGGCACATGGTAACCAATAAATATTAGTTAAGCTTACATATAGTTCAAACATATTAATTTTGTAAATAGTTAAAAAGAACTTTCCTTATCTGTTAGTTTTTATGTGTTATCATTATGTTGATCAATATTTTTATTACTTGATACCTTCTTAGACATCTTCTATCAATATACAACCTATACCATTCAATATATAAATAATTAAATATATTCTATACATAAATCAAATAATTTTCAGCGAAAAAGAGCTTTCCTAACCAATGCATTTATATGAATCAATGCACTGGTGTCTTTAAGCCATTAAACACATCGGGTGTTTAATTATTCAGTAGTGTTAGTGAAAATTACTTTTTTTAAATAATTTTAAATTATGACAGTGAGATTTGTAGTGATAAAAGCACGACAACGAATTAACGATGCTATTTAGCAGAGGCATGCCACTGCGGTATATTACATTGGGAGAACCAATAAATAGACTGGACAGAGCCCACAGGGTTATAATACACCGTGCATTTTATTACACAAGGTGCACCTGTGCGTTATATTACACTAGCGCACCGTGAAACATACGCCATTTTTTTTTAAACGAACAGGGCCAACAAAGTTTGGATCTAATTCAATAAGTGATCCCCCTACTTTACATGTCAAACCTCATATATATAGTAAGTACACAAACTGATTAAATCTAAAATGCCTAAAATGAAAAACCCTAATTGTGAAATGGTAGAGGGAGTTAAACCTTAAGGTGAGATTTTGTAGTCACATAAGCAAGACGAACCAAGGATTTAAGGTAAGTATTTATTTTTTTGTTTTTTTCTTAATTTTAATTAAATCTAAATAAGAACAGAGATTGTGAAAATTTTTACTAGTAAAATCAATAGTAATTTTTTTTATTATATAAGGTTTTTAACTTTTTTTTCTTCTGAACTTTGAATAAAACTAAAAGAAATTTTGTTGCCATTATAGTGTTGGCATTCATTTCAATAGGGTCATGGTGCTACTTGTCATATGTATGTGTGATGGATGTTTGGCTTGGTGGTCTTATTGGTTAGCATTGTTGTCGACTTGGTTGTGGCATGACTTAGTGGAGGTGATTTGGAGGCTCAGTAGAGATGGATTGTAGACATGTTTCTACACATGTTGATGATGTTGTTGTTGCAGGTGGTTGGAGTGTTGCTACAGGTGTTGCATATGCTTATACATGTGTTGGAAGCTTTGGATATGTTGCTACATATGTTCGATGTTCTTCTACCAGTGTTGGAGGTAGTTGGATGACATGATGTTGTTGTTGCAGGAGTTGGAGATGTTGCTACAGGAGTTAGAGATGTTGCTACAGTTGTTGGAGGTGTTTAGATAGGTTGTCATTGTTGGTTGAGGAGTTGGAGGTGTTGTTCTTAGTGATGAGGTTGGAAGACTAGGGACTACTTGTCACTGACTTGTTGCATGATTCCCTCGCCTATGTCATCAGTTGCATACTTGTCACAGAGGCATGTAGGTGTGTTTTAGAGTTGATGAAGATGTTCCTAAAGTTTGGCAAAGCTTTGAGCTGACTTGGTTGTGTTTTACCTTCATCTTCTGCCTAGTCGCATGGATGGTGAGTCATGGGAGCTACTCAAACCTTATAGTCGGTTGAAGGTAGGCCTGTGGGAGCAGCTGAGGAGCTCCAATCAAGTTTGTGTTAGTGTTGTGTGTATGACCAAACCTTTGCACAAGTTTTTCTCCATATTCCTCACGCAACTCAGCTAATTTTGGTATTATAGCAACATTCCTGATCAGAACGTTTTGGCATATGGCCACAAAAGTTAGTGGGGCCTCTAGAAGCTAATCAAAATTGGAAATATCAAAAGGAAAGTGGAGTTAGTGGCTTGATCAAGTCAATGAGCTGAATCTAGATCAAATCAAGCATATGAAAAAAGTTGTGAAGCCTAGTAATTCTTAGTAATTATTGAGTTGAGCACCTCAGTTGGTCCATATATTGGAGGAATCCCAATGAAAGTATGGTTGATTATCTTGTGTGTGGAGTTTGTAGGTGTTGCAGCAGTAACCAAAATATTTTTTAGCCATCATGCTTGTGTAGTGAGTGAGACGATGAAGTGTGGATTGGAGAAGTGTTTGATGAGATTATGATACCATTTTGGTGTAGTCTTGAATTTTGAATGTGTGCTTTAATGATATGCTTCTTTAGTGCTCATGTTGAGCTATTTTCAATTCCAAACTAAAATATTTTGAAACGAGAACCACATAGAGGAGTGGAGTTGGAGGACTCTGCAGAATCAATATAAGTGAGTAGTTTTCTCAATCCAATGGTGGTTGGATAGTTCAGAAGGAATTGGGTGAGGCTCATTGGTCATGGTGGCTTCTAGCAAATCAGATTATGTATAGTCAATTGATATTTTAGGAGTAATCGGGTGAGTATCATTGATCGTGGTGGACTTCAATAGATGGTAGTTTGTAGATCCACGTGAGAGAGAGTGTTCATTTGAATGTAGCCATTTGTATCTGTATGTAAATAATTATTTGCAATAATAGAATATTTGAGCAGCATAGCAGCAACATGTGGTTTTTTCCCTATAGAGGGTTTTCCCCCAAACATAGTTGCGTTCTATGCGTTGAATGGTTTTCATGTTTCATGATTATTTTTTATGCTCTTATTTCTATTTATGTGTTTCAGTTTTATGCATGGTTAAGGATTAATAATTTTGAGAAAAAGTTATAAGTGCCTTCATGACTAATTCACCGCTCCCCCCCACAATAGTGATCTAGTCTACAACAATTGGTATCAGAGTGGGGCTCTTGGTTGCCACTTTCTTGTTGGAGAGTAGATATGGGGTTTGTTGGATGAAATTTTCATTTTTGTTTTTAGAATGATTTCTCCAACGAAATTGGTTCTCACTGCTGCAAATCTCAAGGTATAGCAAGAAAGTGTGAAACGTAAATTATTTATTTTTGGATCTAACATTTGGAGGTTTCACCTCATCTGATCGGGTCTAAGGCAGCCGCTGGAGGAGCGCTTTCTTCGGGTATGTCTTATCCTACCTTACTCTCTGCATCCATTAATTTTTCATCTGCACCTTCATCTAGTCCTCTGCATCTTGGGCCAAATCCAGACTCTGCCCATTGCACAAGCCACCGGATTAGCCCCCTCATTTCACAGTTGGATCTCCCTCCTGTTGTCGATCCACTGACCAATCACTCGACACATGAGATCCTCATCCCTGGGATTTTCCCTGAACCTCATCGCTACCATCTCCGCTCTCACACCCGAGCATCTATGTTGGATGCCATCATCCTTTGCATTTCTCCTTACTTCTCTGCATTGAAGCCCACCCAAGGTAGACCGTCCTCTTTGTCCAAAGCAAAACAGAAGGCAGGAATGGAGGTGGTCTCTGGGAAACAGCTTTCTCTAGATAGGGTCCTTAGAGCACAAAGCCCTCCTCCGGTGTTTCCCCCATGAAGGCTATTTCCTTCAATTGCAGAGGGATAACTAGTCTCAATAAAAAACTAGCATTGAGGAGACTCCTTCAGAAGGAGCCAGGTGATTTAGTTCTTCTTCAGGAAACCCTGGGTGTAGCTGCTATCATAACACCTCTTCTGGAATCCATGCTCCCAGGTTGGTAATTCCATGCCTTGGATGTTAATGGATGATCAGGTGGCATAGTCCTAGTTTACAACCCTCACTCTATCAAACTGCTGGGAGCCTAGGGAGGCATATGGTTCTGAGGGGCTGACATATACTCGTCAGAGTTGGGAGCGGAGATTAGAATGTTGAACATTTAGGGACCCTACCACCATAGAGAGAACTTCTGGGAGAGGATGCTGGGAACCAACATTTTCCAAGCAGACAATATTATCATAGGCAGAGATCTAAATTTTTCCCTAGGATTCTCACAATCCTGGGGTCTTCAAGCACAGACCGACCCCCTAGCGGGATATTTTGAGCAACTCCTCGACTCTCATCATCTCATTGATATTCCTGTGGAAAAACTAGCCATCACTTGGAGCAACAAAACAATTGGGGAGGTCAGCCTAAGAGCCTTGCAAGGAGACTAGACTGATTCCTCATCAAGGAACATCTTTTGGAGCAAGGGTACACTTATCGCCAATGGGTGGGATCCGGCAGACTCTCAGACCATCTGCCTATCCATCTTGAAATCTGTGGCATTATCAACAAACCTAGAGCTCCCTTCAAATTCAACTCCTCATGGTTGAATGACATCTCTTACACCAGTCTTGTGACAGACTTTTGGAAGGCCCATGTACCGGACAAAAATAGAGACATCACTGAGGGATTCATGGCCAATCTGAAGGAACTAAAGAAGATTTCCAAGATTTTGGCTCATAATAAGAGATGTGATGATGAACATTGGGTGAATGAAATTGAAAAGGAGATAGTTAACCTTGAGGAAAATAGTGGAGGCACCTTCCCTACGCCCGAGCTCAAGGACAAGCTTACAGATCTAACAGCTCTAAGAGGGAAAATTCTCAAGGATAAAGAAGAAACATGGCGATTGAGAAGTCGACCTATTTGGCTGAGAGAAGGGGATGACAATACAAATTTTTATCATAAATTTTCAAACGGAAGGAGGGCCATAAATACCATTTGGAAATTGACAAATGAGCAAGGAGTAGAGGTTGACACTTTCCCCCATCTGGCCTCATTGGCCACCTCAGACTTTAAGCAAGTCTACTAGAACCCTCCTAGTGCTACCCTTGCTGAGGTCATCTGAGTAGCACAGCTATTCCCTCGGTTCACAGATATGGAGGAAGCCGATCATATCAATAGAAAAGTTACAATGGGGGAGATTGAGGCCACACTAAAATGGTTCAAAAGGGATAAGAGTGCTGGTCCAAATGGATGGTCGATCGAATTCTACTTGGATTTCTTTGAGGTTCTAAGGAATGAGCTACTCAAGATCATAGAGGAGTGCAAGAAATCCGGGCAAATGCATGGGCCCATAAACACGACCTTCATAGCACTCATTCCCATGTCTGACAACCCCTCATCCTATAATGACCCATCTCCCTTTGCAACTGCCTATATAAAATCATTTCCAAAATCATAGCCAATTCCATCCGCCCCATACTATCTGCCCACGTATCCCCTGAACATTTTGCTTTCCTAAAAGATAGACAGATTCACAAAGCCATCAGATCAGTTCAGGAGGTGTTGCACTCCATTCAATCTAAAAATATCAAGGGCATGATCCTCAAAGTTGATCTCTCCAAAGCTTTCGATAGGGTAAGTTGGTTATACCTTAGAATGCTCCTTACCCATCTAGGCTTTTCTGTTGGATTTATCAAATGGATCATGTGTTGCATCACCAATGTATCCTTCAGTGTACTAGTCAATGGGGTAGCCTCACCCTTCTTTGGTTCTAAAAGGGGCCTCAGAAAAGGATGCCCCTTATCGCCCCTACTCTTTCTTCTTGTCATGGAAGGCTTTAACAGATTGCTCAAGAACATGCATCATAGAGGTAGACTCTCTGGAATCAGATTATCAGAGGATTGTACTTTAACTCGCCTCCTCTTTGTGCATTATGTTCTTATGTTTCTAAGCATAGGAATCGGTGACCTCACTACCATCCAAAACACTATCAATCTCTTCAAAACGGCTACAGGCATGGCCATCAACAACTCTAAATCCTCTATAATAGTCTCTGAATGCTCCCCCCATGAAATAAACTTTATGTTACAAAGGTTTCCCTTCACACTAAATCAGATAGACGAGAGCCTTAGATATTTTGGATACAGATTGAAACTGCATGGATACAAGATTGCAGACTGGACATGGTTGATTACCATGCTTGAAAAAAGACTCAATATTTGGTACCACAAACATCTCTTTAGAGCTAACCAGTTGGTGCTCATCAAAGCAGTTCTTCAAGCCACCCCAGTCTACTGGATGTCTCTTTCATGGATACCTAGAGGTATCCTCAATAAAATACAGAACCTCTGTAGTAGATTCCTTTGGAAAGGTAATCAACGTGGGAGAATATTTGCTTGGCCTAGATGGGACCTCCTATATGTACCCAAGAAATGGGGAGGATGGGGCATAAAAAAATTGGAGGACTTTTCCTCTGTACTGACAGCCAAGCTAGGGTGGCATCTACTTACCTCCACTATTCTCTAGACCAAAATTGTTGTTGCTAAATATATCGCCCCACTCAGGCCTTTGGAGTGGTTGAAATTGCCTAGCTGGAACAAATCGGGGATCTCTAAGATCTCGAAAGCGGTTTTGAATGCACTAACCCTTATACGGGATGGTCTAACCTAGAGAATATTCGATGGGGCTTCTATCCAAATTGGCCAAGACCCATGGATAGGATGCGGAAATGCACATTAGCTTCCCCTGGACTTACTCCAAATCCTCACTAAGAAAGAAATCACTAATATAATTCATGCAGTGGATCCAGAGCGATCGTCCTTCCTCCACCAAGCATGGAAGACAGACCGCAGCTTGCTCCTCCCCCGTCAATGGCACCAAGCTTGGCACACCTACACTTCTACTCTTCAGGAATCCCACATTCGGCTCAGAGAAGAGGAGGATGAGATCATATGGGCCATTGCTACGAATGGTCAATACTCCCCAAAAGAGGGGTACCTACTATTGGAAAATAAACACAAGCCTCAGCACATTGAAACATGGTGGAAAGACATGTGGAAACTAAAAGCATCTCCTCGTACTAGACTACTCCTATGGTCTATACTAAAAAACAAGGTGCCAATTGGTGGAAACTTGATTAAAAGAGGGCAATATGGCCTATATTGGTGTTGTTTCTACAAGAAGAATTTCAAATACCTGGCTCATTTATTTTTGTCCTGTTCTGTCACTATCGACCTTTGGACTTCCACCCTTACCCACCTTCACTTGCCTATTATCTGGGGGGGGCAGACTACCAAGGAAGCTTGGGAAAATTGGTGGTCATCTTCTACATCGCCCAAGACTAGAAACCTTCCCCTTCTCATCTGTTGGGAAATATGGATAGCTAGAAATCGCTACATCTTCCGAGACACCACCCCTCATTGGACTTCCATCTCAGCCAGAATTATAGCTTACTACAACTCCCCCCTTGAGGACTTGGCCACCTCACCTTCCAGGAATATCATTCCTGAATCCATAGATCACTCAAAGCCCTGGGAATTCCTTGAGGGCTCTGCATAGGATACAGGATGTGGTGTTGGGGCTATACTACACTTTTCAGAAAACCATTATTATCATATTCAAATGGGACTTGGGAATGGCACCAATAACTTTGCTGAACTCTCCACGGCATACTACCTCGTCAAATTTTCTATAGGAAAAGATTGTCACAATTTTCAAATCTTCAGTGATTCCAAAATTGTTTGTGACTAGATAAACATAATCAGAACCTGTCACACATTCACATTGGGAGATATTTTGGATGAAATTCATATATGCATCACATATTTTGACAATTTCGTTTGTCATCACATCTACAGGGAAAGAAACTCCATCGCTGGCCAACTTTCCAAAGCAACAACGATCAGGCCACGCAACATCTAGATGATACAGGAGCAGCAGGGAGATGAACATTTCCAGTACTACCATTGGCCGTATATGGACCATGCAGAACAAGCTCAATAGGAGCCTGAACTATGAAAATCAAGTCTCTCTTATTTTTTTATTTGAACTATGTATATATATAACAGTACGTGTTTTTACGAATACTCTCGATGTAGAGTATGTTTTATTTTGATGTCAATTATGCAGTACTATTTAAAAGACTGTCTCCCTCCATGGAGAACACATTTTGGGATCTCAAAATTTTGAACTGGCACATAGCCGCATCTTTTGCATATGCACTTAGCATCAACAACATGTAATTTTCCTATTAATGAAAATTACGATTTTTTCAAGGGGAAAAAAACATTTGGAGGATGGTTTATGAAGGATATGATGTATATTTTTCCTTCACCTAAGTATAGGAGAAAAATGCTCAAGAAAGGCGAATTTTTTCGAAATAATCCATAATGCAGAATTAGAGAAAATTGGAGATTTAAAATCTATTAAGGAGGTTTTGGTTAGACTGCATATGTTATATGGAGCCAGCAGCAACAACAATGATGAATAGGTTGAGAAGAGTAGAAAAACTAAGAAGGAAGCTCTAGTTGGATCATTTATGAGAAAGGACAACAAATTTGAAGGTATAGGTCGTAATGATTTACTTTTGAGTTATATTTCTAATAGCGGTAATGATAATGATTCAGATTTAGTTAGTGAAAGAGATGATGATCACAATTATATGCTCCTTAAGGTTGAATATGACTTTTCCGTGGTTTTTATTGAAGTATTTTCTAGTTAAATGGGTAGACTAAAAAACGTATGCAAGGAGTATGAGAATAAATTGCAGAGTTGTAATGAAAAAGAGAAAAGTCTAAAGGAAGAGATCACTACCTTGAGGACATAGTTGAAAGAATCGAAAGGAATAGAAGAGGTCAATTGCAGCAAGAAAAAAGATAGGAAAGATTATGTTGAAGCGCTTGAAGGTGTGATTGAAAAATTAAGAAAGGAGCTAAAAGAAAAATACAAATAGTTGGAGCAAGTAAAGAGAACCATAGCAGTGAACAAATTTGGCAACATTTTTCAAATGGGTGAGACACTTTTTCATGCAAGAAAGAATAACGTAGAAGAACTAAACAAGTCTACAACAAAGAATGTGACCAACAATAGCAGCAAGAAAGGAGAAAGAAAATAGATATGCCAACAACAACAAAGAAGAGAACCAATGAAACCATTCACTCCCAGGATTGATGGTGGAAGATTATAGAGGAGAAATAAAAACTCCTTTTCCCCTTTGATGGATGAGATCGAGTGCTTCACTTGTCACCATTTTGGTCATGTGGTAGTTGATTGTAGAAGGAGAATACACACATCCATGTAGCAATATGATCATCCAAAAGGGGGACCTACATTCAGGTATACAAGTTCTTTAACTAGTCATTATTTTTCTTGTAACATGTTTGGGCACAAAGCCATTGGTTGCAGATATAGCGTGAGAAGATGGAGGGCAAGTATGAGCAGCAAAATATCATAACCTTTGGCTACATATCTTAGTAATATAGAGTGTTATGTGTGCCATAATTTTGGACACATGGCCAAGGATTGTAAGATGCCTAGATCATTGAGGCCATTTGTTGAAAAGAAGCAGTCAAGGGAGAATGTGAAACCAAGGAATGCATGGAAGAAGGAGGAACAACTAGGAAGATGTGGTATTGAAATTTGTTCTCATGATGAAGTTGACATGTGGGATATAGATAGCAGATGCTCACACCATATGTCGGGAGAAGGGAGAAATTTTTATTATCTCAATAAAATCAAGAGTGGTCATGTTGTGTTTGAAGGTAGTGAAACAACTAAAGTGTTGGGAAGCAACAAAGCCAATTTTGGTGAGAAAAGGACAAATGAAGAAGATCTTTTGCTCAGTGAAGGCCTAAATCATAATATATATAGTGTGAGCCAAATGGTTGATGGGGGTAAGGAAGTGATCTTCAACTCCAAAGGTTGCATCGTCTAAAAGGAATGATCAAAGAGAGTGATTACCAAGGGAGTCAAGACACTGTATAATGCATGTATGTGTTGAAGGGAAGAGCGAAAATTAAGAAGAGACCAAGAGAGTACTCTTCCTCATTAGATTCATAGTAGATGAGATTATTCCCTATTGTAGTCCATTCTTTCATGTTATATCTACTTGACTACAATAGTATACATGAGACTAGCATTGTCTCGGGGGGAGTGTTGGCAGCTTCAAGAGTACCAGCAGTACTGAGTTTTTTGATCTAGTTCATCCATGCATATTTACAGCCACAAGATCAATATGCTCATGAGGTATATTATGTTTAGGGGGGTTTCATGAGGTTTGAAGTGAATTTTCATTTCTGGTCTATTTCTATTTCAATTTGATTTTAGTTCGATCAATCATGTACATCTGTTCATAGTTTTGGGGCAGTTATATGTTTGGTTTCTATTGATGTTAATGAAGATATGTCATCCATGTAGTTGTGTAATGGAGGATCTCACATTCAGGGGGAGAATTTGTGCTTCCTAATGGACCTGCAGAGCATTAGCATTGAGAAGCTCGTTGTGCATATATTTTACATTGACTTGATGCAGGATGATTTTTATTGCTGCTGCGACACATTATTAGTTGGATGAGATAGTATGGTTGCATGGAAAAATTGGCATCATACTAGCGTTCTCATTTCTAGATCATAGTTATGACATGATTTATTATACTTGTTGCTTACATGGAGATCTAATGATGTGTTAGAGTTGGCTCATCTATAGTACATACCTTATTTCTTATCTTTTCATTTGTAGATGAATCATGCATGTTGTTGATATGTATTAGATGGTTGAATTATGTGTTGTTATTGCATGGAGAAAGATCATAATGCTACTTGTGATGTGTTGGATATTCATATGTGGAAACTCATGTTGACTTATATGGCTGCTTATATAGGGAGAGAATGTTGCTGCTCATGATGAGGATATGTATTTGTTGCTGCTTCTATGACATATTGACATGTTGCTGCTATTAGATGATTTTATTGTTGTACCTATGTGGAGCATGGTGGTTTCTAGTGGATTTTATGATATTCTTGCAGGATCTTCATTGTTGGGATGGTGATGGCTGAGGTGTTGGGTGGCCATGGAGTAGCATGTGGATTGGATAGTATTTTTCTTGTTTCTATTGCATATTCAGATCTTATGTCATTTCTCATGTAGGGCTTATGTTTTGATGCACATGCCATGTATTTCATTTTTATTGCTACTACTATATGGAGCATATAACTTTTCTCATTGATGCCATCTACTCGTGTTATTTCATATTTTGGGCATGAATAGAGGAGAGCACATCTATGTGGAAATGTAATATCCATGCACCTTTGTTGTTCTACCTTGTTGACATATTGCTCATGGAGACACCCATGGTGTCAAGTATGATTTTTCATTAGCTATGTATGGGTCAATGGGTGTCCAAGTCATGTTTCATTTTGTATATCATTGATGTAGCCCCATTACATTGGGTGCATAATGTAAACTTGGGTCCATAGAGTCATGGTTGGTGTTAGGTGTGCTTATAGAGAAGTCATATGTCAGTCCTATGTACATGTCACAACCATGTATTTGCTCCATAAAGCATCATATATGTATTGTGATTCATTGTATATCTTGTTAAAAGTCAATTGGATTCATGTTTGATGAGTAGTAGTCTCTTGCAATTGGCAAGGAGGCTTATTGCAGTGAGTAGATGTGTTGCTACAAAAACAGGGAGGGTATGATTACAGCTTCATTACATGCTTATGGGGAGCATCTTCAATTTCAAAGATTTCATGCTATTGGCTAGAGACACGTTTGGCAGTTGAGTTTCTTTCTTCACATGCTTATCTTATAGGTGATACTTCTATGGGTTGCATCAGTATGGTATTAAGTATGATAAGAGGAGCACTTCTCTCATCCAAAACATTATTGGCATTGTCTTTAGTGTTGGTATGGCCCATTTTTCATTGATGTAAAAGGGGGAGAGAATTTGGATGGATAGAGATCAGCTTCAAAGTTTTCGCTTTAGCATTAGACAGTGTATGGAGATCGGCCATAGTTGTTGGAGATCAGATTGAGGTTGAAATCAACGTCAAAGGGGGAGCTTGTTAGCATTGTAGTGGTGGCATCTATCTCAACATGTTCATGGTGTTTCTTGTCATATGCATGTGTGATGAATGTTTGGCTTGGTGGTCCTATTAGTTGGCATTGATGTCAACTTGGTTGTGGCATGACTTAGTGGAGGTGATTTGGAGGCTGAGTAGAGAAGGATTCTAGACATGTTGCTAGACATGTTGAAGATGTTGTTGCTGCAGGTGTTTCATATGCTTCTATATGTCTTTGAATCCTTAGATATGTTTCTATATATCTTGGTGGTGCTTCTACCAGTGTTGGAGGTAGTTGGATGGTGTTTGGTCAATTTAGCGTTCTTAAATTGCAAGCATAAATTATTGACCGAAGTTGGTAAACTTATGAAGTGCAAGTGCACTATATATGCTAGAAGCCTTTCCTTTAGTTTGCAAGATGATGGTTATAATTGTTTTTGGATTTTCGTTGTTATCTAGGTTCCTATTAGATTAGAGTTATATTTATACAAATTAATAAGTGGAGGTTAAGCTATTGTTAGGCTGATCTACAAGTTCATACCTATATTAAGTATCATTCTAAATCATCTTATGCTAATCATTCTACCATTATGAATCTATCCTAAACACCTTGCTGCTATAAAATAGAGTATTGAAATTCAAATGATTCTAAGAGCAAGAAAACGATCCTTCAAAAGCTATCTGCAAAGTATATATGAACTCTTATTCTAAAAAGCATGAAAGTAATCTTATAACACTGATTACAGAATATATACAAGTTATAATTCTAAAAGCACAAAAATATTTACTGTAATTAAGCGAAAAACATTGAAGAACTAAACCATTAAACCACTGTGAGTAAATGTAAGCACAAACCAAATAACGAAATGATAAATGAAATAAATGAGTTATAATGAAATGATGAAACATTGAAACAAGGAAACTAAACTAAAATAAAATTACAATACGATAACATAAGTAATAAAATGAAATAAGTAAACCTCGAATATATGTTGGTTATGATTTTGATGTTGAGTTGTGTTGTGCTGTACAACAACCCCCCATTTCATAAAAAATTTCTTTTTAACTATGATATGAAATGGGTCCCTTTTCATAGATGTGTGAATAAAATTGGTATCAACTCATCCTTCATCAAAAGGTCCGAAAAAAACAATACATTATAAACCTTTTGAATAAATATAAATCGGTCTTATGAAATGAATATATAATTCTCTATTATTGCAATAAAGCGATCGCATATTGCAACAACAAGGGATGCATAACGCAAAGACCCATTGGTTTACCCCGATCCGAAAAGTGAATAACTATCGGATATCGGGAAAGGCAAGCAAGTGTAACAAAAGGCCCTGCCACTTTTCTCCGATGCGATATCGCTATTGGCAATCGGGGAATGTAGCGCACACACGTTAAAGACACCTTTAAAAAACTCCTGATGCGATAAGGTGTATCACCATCGAGGATCGGGGATTTTGCAATGACACAAATATTATTACCCAAGCATTTCTCCGATTCCGATTGCGATAAAGCTAAGCGCGATTTTCAAAAATAGATTGAAAAGGTTTGGGTATATTATTTTAGATTATTATTAAAAGCCTTCCCGTTCCCGATAGCGATTCACTTGTGATTATCTGCCAAAAAATCAAAGCCACGCTTGAATGAATTATTCGACAAATAAACGATATGATGGGTATTTAAAATGATTGACAGGTTAAAGTGGCCAATTAATGGAGCAGTTATGCCGAGATCTCCCCTAAGATTATATCTACGGTAGTATTATTTTAATCCTTCATTATTCGTTAATTGATATAACTCTTTCTTATTGGCTCACACCACCTATTCTCTGTATTACGTTCATTTTATTCCCTGTGCAAAGCTCCGCCAAAGCAACAAATTCAAGCCAAATGGGGAAGAAATCCAAGAGATTTGCGGCAACTTCAGCTCCTGCAGTAACAGGGCAATCTACCGCTGATCCAGGACCAAGCAAGAAAGGATTGATTTCAGACACTACCTGTCTTGGCCTCGGCAACACGAGCTGGAAAAGCATCTATAATCTAATTGAAGCTGAAGAGCCTGAAACGGTATCGGCGCAAGCTACTGCAAATTCAACTAGAAAGTCAGAGGCTTCCCTGAAGGACTTAGCCGACTCATATCTACACCGAATAATTGCTCGAGAAAAAATTCTTCTGTATACAGATACATTGCAATGGGCAGTAGAGGAAATCCTTGTTATGAATAGAACATTCTACACAGTCGACGGGAGAGTCTTCGGCTTGTTCCAACCTGATGATTTAAGAAAAATGTACCACTTGCCTGAACCACAAAAGAAATACAATAAAGCATTTCTGGAGAAGTTCACAAGTGAGAATGAAACTGAATCAGCCCCTATTCGGGAATGGAGATAAAACCCTGCAAGGTACAAACATGAATCTTCAGGTAAGTACTCTATCGATTCATTATGTTCTCCTTACTGTTACGCCGGGGCAATGATGTGTAGGATTTGGGGATTACATGATTCTGCAAAATTCATGATTGAAATGGTTCCTCTAATGGAAGCAGCAGTCAACAGTGAGATAATGGATTGGGGAAATATATTATCAGATACGTTAGCCGCTGTTATTCTTGAGTTTAGAAATAAAACTCGTGTCACCGATAGGTCTATTCCTCCATTTTATTTTAGTGCTTATATTTTAGATACTCTTTGTTTCAACTCTGAATTTCCTATGCTGGGGTGGAGATGGACTCCACAAGACCCCATGCCGATTCAAATTTATCACCAGAAGCTGTGGAAAGCACATTATAAGGACCACCTATATCAAATTTGTAATGGTTCTATGTTGCCCATTTATCGTGCCATTTTTGACAAGCCTGCTCCGAAGATTTCTTCACAAGAAGAGATTGACATAACCGCTCTAGGAAACTGGTTCAGGGAGGATAAATTCACATACATAAGATTTTTTAGCAGCCTTGCTAGGCCTCATGTCCTTCCTCTGTACATACCTGACAAGCTGTTGGCCCGAGAATTAGCCTATCAAATTACGTCCGCAGGAGCAACCAAAACTCTGAGGACTTCAAAAAAGCAGGTTTGGCCTCCTTTTCCTCTAAGATGCAGTGTTTATACTTTGCACGACTATAAGCATGCAGAGAAGGAAGCAGAGAAAATAAACATGCTAAACCTTGCCACTATTCCTGATAGGCGATTTGACCCAAGGAAAGTCGTCTACAATGTGCTTGAACAGGCCAAACTCACAAAGTTTGATCATAAGGAAGACGATTTTGATGACTTATTTTCTTCGGAAGAGTCATTATTCTAGGTCCAAACACTGGCTAAAATGAGATATAATGACGAAGGGCTAGTAGAATTTAATAAACTCAGAGAACAGAGGTTGCAAACTCTGCCTCTGGATTTACTAGCTACTGCCCCGACAACACAATCAAGCGAGCCTGAATAACGACTCATCGACAAACCTCCTGCTCCATCAAATATTCTCGAGATCGATAAAGAGAAAGAGCAGGAGAAAGTACAGAAGAAAGAGCAGGAGAAAATACAGGAGGAAGAGTAGAAAAAGGAGTAGGATAAGGGCAGCGAAAATATCAATATGGATACCCAGATTGATCCGAAACTACTCCAAGAATGGCACCAATTTGACTCCATCATAAGCAATCTGGAGGGTCCAAAAGGTGCTAATACATCCAAAGCAACAGATACACAGGATACAATGTCAACAAAGGTTCCGAATGAAGGAACTAGTGGCCTACCCCCTAGTATAGACTTAGAAATAATTCCAAAGGATCCCTCAGATCAAATCATTTTACAGGTGGAGGACATACCTCCATTAGATGTCTTTTATAGCCCAAAACATAGGGCTGTAGTGAAACGACAGCGGAAAAGGAGAAGACTTGATCAACCTTCCCTATTTCCAGAGAAAACAGAGACAGCCAATGTAGTTTGGAAAGAGGAGTTTGATCTTTCTGATGACCTAACGAAGCTTTCCCAGTATGTTAGAGCTTATTCGGCAGCCACCATGGATAAGGCATCGGAAGTGAGTAATCTACTAAAAGAAAAAGACCAGGCAATTATTTTGTTGCAAACACGGCTGTCTGAAGCACAACAGAAAGTTGAACAGTTGGAACAACAATTGTCAACATAGCAGCAATTAAATAATCAATTGAATAAGCAATTGCTTGAAGAAAAACAAAGAATAGACTCAAGCACAATTCAAAAGAAGAAAGAATTATCAGAAGCATTGGCAAAGTTAAAGACGATGAATGAAATAATGGCGAAAACGAAAGATGAGCAAATTGCTCACCTATCACTTCAAATAGAGAAGTTCAAGAGTCTTCCACAACCTGCCGATTTCATAACAGAAGCGCTACAGATTAATAAGGCATTGGTGACACAGATAAGATTGTTATGTCATAATATTTCTCAGGTTGAGCCCCTTTATGATATAACGGCATCAATAATTGATAAATCAGTTGATGCTAGACAGGATTTAGAGCAGGCCGACGAGACCCTGACAAATTTTCTTGCTTGGCAAGACACCAGTGAGGGACAGGCAGCAAATCTACCCAAAATCCTAGAATCACACAAAGAGTTCCTATTCTTAGAATGGTAGTCTCAGTTGATGAAGGCAGAGAGAGAAGTTTCTAGATGTAGATTATCTAAAAGTAACTTAATTGAGTTAATAAATAACACTCTCTATCTGTCTAATATGATTTCACAATGTACCCCAGGTAAATTGCTATCAGCTAAGACATTGGAGCAAGCATGCAATCAAGAGTTGGAAAAGAATGGAAGGTTAATCACAGGTATTCAATGTTTAACTTGGGACACCTATTGGTTGTTCTTAGTAAAACCATACAGCCAGAGAGCCACCCTCAAGTGTCTAACTAATGTGATTGGTTGTATAATTCCCGAGATACATGATGCCACATACTCGGCTCAGCTCCATTCTCATCTTAGCCGCCCTCCAGAATTGGAACTGATGCTTGCAATCTGCCAACTCATATCAAAGGGAGAACAGCTGAAGTGATGAATCATGCTGTCGATTACCAACAAACCTGCTGTGGAGAAGATATTCAAGATCCAGTTGTACCAATTAAATAGCATTTTATTTTTGTAGTTAGTTAGTTTAATTAGTATTTATAGACCCTTTCATGCATTTAGAAAGGGTCCTCAATTTTTGTATAAGACTAAAACCTGGAAGTTGCACTATTGTACTTCCGGTATATTTTTTATAAAGACTGGGCCATTATTCCAAATTTTAACAAAGAAGCTTTTATGTGGATGTGCACTATTGCCTTGATATGAAAGTATCTCTGAGTTGAAAAAAGGAATTCGAATTGCGATTGATATTGGGAATGATTTACAACACATATGGTACTACTATCTATGATCTAGTTTCATTATTTTATGTGAATCATTATTTAATTACTCTTGCTATCATTGAATATATGTATGTGTTTTCAACAACATTTCTTATATTTTTCACTATTGGATGTTTAAGGGATGTTATTCTTTTAATCATATATGTATCAGTGATATATAAAGGATAAGTGTAACAATGTTTTATTGATTACTTTGTTCAACTATTTGAACAAAGAAAATATTATATGAATGAATGTCTTTGTTTATAAAATAGAGTCATCTATATGCTTATTTGTGAATAGAGATTATCAAACGTTGCACTTAGAAATAGAAATTTCCCGAGATAGAATAGTTATTCATATTTTTACTTTTTAGATTAAATCATTCATCCATTACCATTTTATTAGAAAACCACTCACTCATCCATCCCCTTTTTATTCATCATTAGGAAACTGGTCCCATTATTTCCAGTCAGAGCCACCACACCAAACGGAAAAGGAGTTGCATTAAGGTCCGGACCAGGTGGTTTTCCCCGATGTTGTTGCAGCGATTTTCGAGGCATCAACATTTTTGGCACTAGAAGGAGGGAATGAACTATGAATGGTAAGTAAATCAAAACCTATAGACCATTCTGAGAGTAAATCTCCCTCCACCTCACCTCGGACCTCCTTTTTGCATTCTAGAACACCAGTATTCAAACGAGAAGAAGAGGAATCAACTACCACTACTCAATCCCATCATACTCCAGAACGATTAAGTCCTGAGTCTCCTGAAGTTCAGTCTCTCATCCAAAAACTTCAAGGCTTTTCGATATCACCACAGAAATCTGAAGTATCTCAAGGCAGTGAGACTTTGCAATTCAATCTACCTCACCCTCTCACCAGACTTCAAAGCAGAAAACTCGGTATTGAACCTACTGACTTGCCTTTACCGAAAAGGAAAAAGGCTAAAAGGAACACAGAAGGATCTAACAGTGAGACCTTTTCTTGATCATCCTCCATTTCATCTTCTCCAGTGCGAAGTCAAACATCCACTCCCCCATTACATATTGTTGTTCAGCAGGGATCACCAACTTCAACATCCCAACCTATTCAATCTTCAATACCAACTCCTCCCCAAACACCTGGAATTTCATCGACAATTGTTATTAGTTCTAAGATGGCTCAGAATCCATGGAATAGTCCTAGTGCGGTCACTATGCCTGCACCATTACATCCATTACCTGATTATCCTGAGAAATGGTTGCCGAACTTTAATCCAGATAGTGGAACATTAGCCGAAGAACATATTAACAATTTCATGTGATCAGTTAATCTAAAAGGAATAACAAAAGAAGATGTTGTCGTTAGGATTTTCCCCTACACTTTACAAGGATCAGCTTGGTCTTAGCATTTTTCCCTACCCTCTGGATCCATTACTAGCTGGAACATCTTTCAAGAGCAGTTTCTCACTAAGTATGGCGATGATAGATCTTTAGCAACACTAATTAATGATCTTTCGAATCTTAGGATAGAATCTAGAGAACCTATCAAGGAGTTTAACTCCCGATTCAATAAACTCTTGAATAAGATTCCGACCGACTCCAAGCCAAGAGAGAAAATCATAAGCGAGTGGTATATAACAGCCCTACCTTCAAATATAGCCATTTTTGTAGATAGAGTTGCAAAACCAACTTTAGCCGAAAACATGAAAGAAGCACTTGCTGTAGAGAAACGCATTATTGCTTTAGAAAAGAAAGTTGCTCTTGAAGATAGGAAATCCAAAAAAGTTTCTTTTAAAGATGATTCAAAGAAGAAAACCCCTAAATATCCATATGATATAGAGGGTCTACAAAAGGTCCTCAAAACAATGTCAAATGAAATGGTTGAAATCAAAAAACAAGTAGCAGAAACTTCAACAAAGAATCCATTTATAAATTTTAAGAAACCTGAGTCAAAACCACCAAATGTTATATCTAATGCATCAGACCCTAAAGAGGAAGAAGAAGATGAAACAGTTTTACCAACCGACGAACCCGAAGAAGAGGAAGTTGTCGAATGCCATGGAATGTGGGACTTCATTTTACCCAACTCCGATACAGAAAATGAACAAGAAGCTTTTCCTATGACTACCAGGAGTAAAGGTACTCCTGAACCTATTCAGTCAATTTCAGAGAAAAGGAGTGCAGGTACCACTACCACCAAAGAAAAGGTGCCCACAAAGAAATCGACGACAACAACACCCCAAAATCAACCATCATCCTCAAATATACCTTCAACATCTAAGACGTTGGTAGTATCGGATTCAATGGATTACAATATTATTGATGATATGAAGAAGACAAAGGCAAATATGACTATGTTTGAACTTAGAAAACTCAAACATCAGCAGAAATTGCTTCTTAAGGAACTAAATGCAGTACCTTCTTCACCTCTTCCTAGTGTTGTGATCTCTAAAGCTGCAAATGATTCAGGTCAACCGCCTTCTGGTAGAATTAAAGCTACTGATACAATTTTAATTGGAGACAGATCAAAATCCCATACTCCCCCTTTCCTCTTGACCTATGAGATCTATTATCGAAATCTACACAACTGTTTGATTAACTCAGGGGCATCCTCTAACATAATGCCAGCTTCAGTTTGTTCCAAACTGAACATTGAACCCCAAAAGTCTGCAATTCATATTGTACAGTTGGATAGAACCAAGGTCCAGGTTTTAGGGGAAATCAACTCTGTAACTATCAGGTTATCAGCTAATCCATGAGTGGTTCAGAGAATCGATATTTTAATTGCCGATATACCTGAATTTTATGGTTTAATCTTGAGTAGGGATTGACCTGAGAAACTCCATGGTTATATTTCTACCAATTGGTCCCATATGTGGCTACCCTATAAAGGAAAGCCAAATCAAATCAAAATCGATCGAGAGAAACATATGACCCATACTGTCACTGAATCTGAACAAGAAAATCAACCAATTGCATTTAACAATAATATTTTGGGGAATTACTCTTCCGAATCATTCTTTGGCAATTACACTGCCCAACCATCTCCTTTCTCAGTGAATAATTTCACATCCCAAATCGAAAATTTTTCACAAACCAATAGATCAAGATGTGTCAATATTGCTTAGAAAACTGTAAATAAAATTGTTTATAATTCTTTATTTTGGTCACTATACTTTGATGGGTCTAAATCCAGTGAAGATGCAGGAGCAGGGTGTATTTTAGTTAGCCCTGAAGGAGAAAAAACTATGTTATCATGTAGATTGGAATTTGAATGCACAAATAATGCAGCTGAGTATGAGGCCTTAGTTCAAGGACTATATAAAGTTATTGGTCTTAAAGTTCAATATCTAAAAGTGTTTGGTGATTCAGAGATTGTCATAAAACAAGTTAGAAATACAATTCACTGTCTTTCTAGTCACCTCAAACACTATCAGTCTTTGGTCCAGGAACTTATATCTCAATTTTTAGCATTCAATATTTCTCCTATCCCTAGATCCCGGAATGCAGCAACAGACTTTCTAGCTAATGTTGCTTCTAAACTCCTTCCTTCCGAAGATTACAACCCAGACAGATTTTCAGTAGAGTTAATTTTTAGACCATCAATTCCTGACAATGTCACCAATTGGCGAGTGTTCAATCATGACGAGGACATTTTAAATTTCTCGACTTCCGATAAGTCCTACGATGATCAAATCATTGATGAAAGTGATCATGACCTTCAAATGAAGGAAAGCAGGAAGAAAACTCAATACCGAAACTAGTGGTTAAGCTAGAAGATCTTTATGATATTAAAGACAGGTTTAAATAGGTGACCAATTCAAAGCTCCAAAGTTCCACTTTAAGATTTGAATTGATAAACCTAGGTACTGAGGAAAACCCTCAAAACATCAATTTGGGATTAGGACTTTATTTGGAAGAAATAATAGCATTCATTAGGTTATTGAGAAAAAATAAATATGTCTTCGCTTGGAAATATGATGATTTAAAAACATACGATGCATCAATCATTCAACATACCATTCCAATGCTTTCTGAACAAAAACCAGTCCAACAGAAGTTAAGGAAAATCCATCCTAACCTAGAGGGTCAAATAAAATCCGAACTAAATAAACTCTTGAAGGCTAAGATCATTTTTCCTATCCGACATTCAAACTGGATCTCCAATATGGTGCCTGTTAGAAAGAAAAATGGCGACATCAGGATTTGCATAGATTTCAGAAATCTTAATAAAGCAAGCCAAAAAGATAGCTTCCCATTACCTACCATGGAGCAGATACTCCATTCAGTAGCTGGTTCTGAGTTAATGTCCTTTTTAGATGGTTTTTCAGGATATAACCAGATTTTGGTCCATCCTGATGACAGGCTTAAAACTACCTTCAGAACCAAATGGGGAACTTATGCTTACCAAAAAATGCCTTTTGGACTTATCAATGCAGGAGCTACATTCCAAAGAGCAATGGATATAGCATTTAAAGGATTGATCACAAAAATAGTAGTTGTCTATTTAGAAGATATTACTGTATTTTCCAAGAAAAGGTCTAATCATTTACATGATTTAAATCAAATCTTTGAACGCTGCAGAAGGTATGGTATCTCGCTCAATCCCAAAAAGTCCTTTTTCGCTCTTAATCAAGGAAAACTCTTGGGCTTCATTGTTTCCAAAGATGGTATTTATATTGATCCAGATAGAATTAAAGAGATTTATGATATTCCATTCCCTCATAACAAAAAATCCATGCAGTCATTTTTGGGTCAAATTAACTTTGTTAAAAGATTTGTTCCAGATTTTTCCCAGATTATTTTACCATTGCAAACAATGATTAAGAAAAATTCGGTGTTTAGATGGGGATCTGCAGAAAAAGAGGCATTTGATTCTATCAAATAATCAATAATTAATGCCCCTGCTTTAAGCACTCCCAATTTCTCAAATCATTTCATACTATATACTCTCACATCCACCTCGTCTTATGCAGCAGTGCTGACTCAGATTAATGATCAAAACTTGGAGGCACCAATTTCGTTTTATAGTTCAAATCTTCAAGGTGCTGAACTTAATTATTCAGAAGTTGAAAAGCAAGCCTTTGTTGTGTACAAAGTTGTCAAACACTACAGACCCTTCCTTTTAGAAGCTCTCACAAAAGTTATAGTTCCTTTCTTAGCAGTAAGACAATTACTAATTCAAAGGGAATTAGGAGAAAAAAGGGCAAATTGGATCACAGCATTACAAGAATATGACTTGGAAATCAAGCCATCAAAGATTGTCAAAGGCCAAGGTTTTTGCAAGTTATTAGCAGGAGCATCCAATATTCAAGAATCAGAAGGCACAGAACACACTGAAGAAATCAATCAGATAAGTATCACTGATCTTGAATCACAATATGTAGATTTGATCTTCTATTTAAAAAATGGATACGCACCTTCTAATCTCTCCTATAAAAACAAACATGCCATTAGATTAAAAGTGAAAAACTTCATAATTGTAGATGATGTACTTTTTAGGCGATATTATGATTCAATTTTATTAAGATGCCTAGAAAAACCTGAAGCGCAAAAAGTTTTGCAGGAGCTACATGATGGACCAGCAGGAGGACATTTTGGAGCCGATACAACAGCCCACAAAATCATCCATGCTGGATATTATTGGCCCACCCTATTCAGAGATACTCATGAATACGTAAGGAAATGCCGAAGTTGTCAAATCTCCAGTGGAAGACAAAGAAACCCAGCTTTCCCTTTGCAACCAGTCAACATTGAATAGCCTTTCGAGCAATGGGGATTGGATATCATTGGGGAAATCACTCCATAGTCATCCAAAAAACATAAGTATATCCTTACTGCTACTGATTATTTTACTAAGTCGATTGAAGCAGTTCCTCTTAAGACAATAAACTCTGAAGTAATTATAGAGTTTATAAATCAATTCATCATTACCAGGTTTGGTGTCCCAAATGCTCTTGTTTTCGATAATACAACTTATTTCTCTGGAAATTCTATGTTTGAGTTCGCTATTAAAAGAGGGTTTAAATTGAAATATTTTGCGAATTACTATCCCCAAGGTAATGGTTTAGCAGAATCCACCAACAAAAATCTCGTCAAAATCATTAAGCGAACTATTGAGCATAATCATAAAAACTGGCATAAATCTTTGATATTTGCACTATGGGCTGAGAGAATAACACAGAAGGCTTCCATAGGTACTTCTCCATTTAATCTTGTATGTGGGAAAGAAGCAATCCTACCAACCAATTTATTACTTCCTTCTCTAGCCCTAGTGCAGTTTATTGAAGAAAGTCCCCCATCTTCTATTCAACTAAGATATGATCAAATCTTAAAATTAGAAGAAGAAAGGGAAAAGGCCAAAATTATACATGCAAAACATCAGCAAATTATTAAGTCATCTTTTGATTCAACTTCATCTAGTTCAAAACAATTACAAGTTGGTGATCTAGTTCTGAAATGGGACAAAGCCCATGAAGATAAAGGAAAACACACTAAGTTCCAGAAAATGTGGCTCGGACCATTTCAAATCAACTAGAAGATAGGCCATTCTACTTTCATATTGCAAGATCTATCAGGTAAGAGAGATTCTCTTCCTGTTAATGGCCTTATCTTGAAAAAATTCTTCAATTGAGGAGGTAACCCTTTCTCCTTTTGTAAATATTCAATTTTTAGCAAAATTTGTGTTCATGGCTTTTAGGATTATTAGGAAATAAAGTTGTAAGATATCTTCCATTGGCCTTTGCTATATTGAAAAAGTTGCTCAAAAGAA
>APFE030988421.1:80488-103217 GCA_000404065.3 Pinus taeda
GGAGAAAATTGTCCATCCCATTCATCAAAGTTTATGATTACTCAGAGTGTAATTCTAAAATATATTTGATATAAAAGATAAGGGGTCTTATTACAAGCCTGCTTACCATGATCATTGGGAAATAGTTTAACTGACATTACCAATACTGCATACCAAAACAGGGTAATGGCTTATAATTATAAGACAAGGGGTCTCATCACGAGCCAACTTGTTCAGTTAGATCACAACCAGTGAATGGCATTGTCAAACAGCTGGCCACCAAACCAGGACAATGGCTTTTTATCTTGCAAAATAATGAAATAGAAAAAGAAATACAAAATATGAAGGCATATTTTTGGATTAATTCTTCTAATTATACTCTGAAATGGATGGGATAATGGACAATTAAATGGTTAAAAGGTATCCCTGTTGAGACTATGAACGTTTGCTGGCAGCAGAGGCTCTACCTATGACAGAGGAGTCATTATAAAGCTAAGTTGGAAAGGTTCTATGTTTTATCATTATCAACCAATAAAGGCTAATTTAAAACTTAGAATGTATTTATTTTTAACAAGAGAAGGAACTAGAAAAAATAACCATTATTAGATTCAGAATTTATGTATACCTAATTATATTAGAATTCTCCTCTTAGATAAGATTTCTGTATAAAGAAAGTTTAAGTATTCCAACAATTTTCATAGATAACTATTTCTCCCAGTGAATCGCCAATTGTTGTGCTGTACAACAACCCCCCATTTCATAAAATTTTTCTTTTTAACTATGATATGAAATGGGTCCCTTTTCATAGATGTGTGAATAAAATTGGTATCAACTCATCCTTCATCAAAAGGTCCGAAAGAAACAATACATTATAAACCTTTTGAATAAATATAAATCAGTCTTATGAAATAAATATATAATTATTTATTATTGCGATAAAGCGATCGCAAGATCGCATATCGCAACAACAAGGGATGCATAACGCAAAGACCCATTGGTTTACCCCGATCCGAAGAGTGAATAACTATCGGATATCGGGAAAGGCAAGCAAGTGTAACAAAAGGCCCTACCACTTTTCTCCGATGCAATATCGCTATCGGCAATCGGGGAATGTAGCGCACACACGTTCAAGACATCTTTAAAAAACTCCCGATGCGATAAGGTGTATTGCCATCGGGGATCGGGGACTTTGCAATGACACAAATATTATTACCCAAGCATTTCTCCAATTCCAATTGCGATAAAGCTAAGCGCGAATTTCAAAAATAGATTGAAAAGGCTTGGGTATATTATTTTAGATTATTATTAAAAGCCTTCTCGTTCCCGATAGCAATTCACTTGTGATTATCCGCCAAAAAATCAAAGCCACGCTTGAATGAATTATTCGGTGAATAAACGATATGATGGGTATTTAAAATGATTGACAGGTTAAAGTGGCCAATTAATGGAGCAGTTATGCCGAGATATCCCCTGAGATTGTATTTGCGGCAGTATTATTTTAATCCTTCATTATTCGTTAATTGATATAACTCTTTCATATTCTCTCGCACCACCTATTCTCTGTATTACGTTCATTTTATTCCTTGCACAGAGCTCTACCGAAGCAACAAATTCAAGCCAAATGGGGAAGAAATCCAAGAGATTTGCGGCAGCTTCAGCTCCCACAGTAACAGGGCAATCTACCGCTGATCCAGGACCAAGCAAGAAAGGATTGATTTTAGACACTACCTGTCTTGGCCTCGGCAACACGAGCTGGCAAAGCATCTATAATCTAATTGAAGCTGAAGAGCCTAAAATGGTATCGGCGCAAGCTACTGCAAATTCAACTAGAAATTCAGAGGCTTCCCTGAAGGACTTAGCCGACTCATATCTACACCGAATAATTGCTCGAGAAAAAAAATTTCTGTATACAGATACATTGCAATGGGCAGTAGAGGAAATCCCTGTTATGAATAGAACATTCTGCACAGTCGACGGGAGAGTCTTTGGCTCGTTCCAACCTGATGATTTAAGAAAAATGTACCACTTGCCTGAACCACAAAAGAAATACAATAAAGCATTTCTGGAGAAGTTCACAAGTGAGAATGAAATTGAATCAGCCCCTATTCGGGAATGGAGACAAAACCCTGCAAGGCACAAACATGAATCTTCAGGTAAGTACTCTATCGATTCATTATGTTCTCCTTATTGTTACGTCGGGGCAATGATGTGTAGGATTTGGGGATTACATGATTCTGCAAAATCCACGATTGAAATGGTTCCTCTAATGGAAGCGGTAGTCAACAATGAGATAATGGATTGGGGAAATATATTATCAGATAAGTTAGCCACTGCTATTCTTGAGTTTAGAAATAAAACTTGCGTGACCGATAGGTCTATTCCTCCGTTTTATTTTAGTGCTTATATTTTAGATACCCTTTGTTTCAACTATGAATTTCCTGTGCTGGGGTGGAGATGGACTCCACAAGGCCCCATGCTGATTCACATTTATCACTAGAAGTTGTGGAAAGCACACTATAAGGACCACCTGTATCAAATTTGTAATGGTTTTATGTTGCCCATTTATCGTGCCATTTTTTACAAGCCTGCTCCGAAGATTTCTTCACAAGCAGAGATTGACCTAGCCGCTCTAGGAAACTAGTTCGGGGAGGATAAATTCACATACATAAGAGTTTTTGGTAGCCTTGCCAGGCCTCATGTCCTTCCTCTGTACATACCCGACAAGCTGTTGGCCTAAGAATTAGCCTATCAAATTACGTCCGCAGGAGCAACCAAAACTCTGAGGACTTCAAAAAAGCAGGTTTGGCCTCCTTTTCCTCTAAGATGTGGTGTTTATACTTTGCACGACTATAATCATGCGGAGAAGGAAGCAGAGAAAATAAACATGCTAAACCTTGCCACTATTCCTGATAGGCGATTTGACCCAAGGAAAGTCATGTACAATGTGCTTGCACAGGCCAAACTCACAAAGTTTGATCATAAGGAAGATGATTTTGATGACTTATTTTCTTCGGCGAAGTCATTATTCGAGGTCCAAGCACTGGCTAAAATGAGATATAACGACGAAGGGCTAGTAGAATTTAATAAACTCAGAGAACAGAGGTTGCAAACTCTGCCTCTGGATTTACTAGATACTGCCCCGACAACACAATCAAGCGAGCCTGAACAATGACTCATCGACAAACCTCCTTCTCCATCAAAGATTCTTGAGACAGATAAAGAGAAAGAGCAGGAGGAAGTACAGAAGAAAGAGCAGGAGAAAATACAAGAGGAAGAGCAGAAAAAGGAGTAGGATAATGGCAGTGAAAATATCAATATGGATACCCAGATTGATCCGAAACTACTCCAAGAATGGCAGCAATTTGATTCCATCATAAGCAATCTGGAGGGTCCAAAAGGTGCCGATACATCCAAACCAACAGATACACATGATACAACATCAACAAAGGTTCCGAATGAAGGAACCAATGGCCTACCCCCTAGTACAGACTTAGAAATAATTCCAAAGGATCCCTCGGATCAAATCATTTTGCAGGTGGAGGACATAACTCCATTAGATGTCTTTTACAGTCCAAAACATAGGGTTGTAGTGAAATGACAGCGGAAAAGGAGAAGACTTGATCAACCTTCCCTATTTCCAGAGAACACAGAGACAGCCAATGTAGTTTGGAAAGAGGAGTTTGATCCTTCTGATGACTTAACGAAGCTTTCCCAGTATGCCGGAGCTTATTCGGCAGCCACCATGGACAAGGCATCGGAAGTGAGTAATCTACTAAAGAAAAAGACCAGGCAATTATTTTGTTGTAAACATAGCTGTCTGAAGCACAACAGAAATTTGAACAGTTGGAACAGCTATTGTCAACACAACAGCAATTAAATAATCAATTGAATAAGCAATTGCTTGAAGAAAAACAAAGAATAGACTCAAGCGCAATTCAAAAGCAGAAAGAATTATCAGAAGCATTGGCAAAGTTAAAGACGATGAATGAAGTAATGGTGAAAACTAAATATGAGCAAATTTCTCACCTATCACTCCAAATAGAGAAGTTCAAGAGTCTTCCACAACCTGTCGATTTCAGAACAGAAGTGTTACAGATTAATAAGGCATTGGTGACACAGATAAGATTGTTATGTCATAATATTTCTCAGGTTGAGCCCCTTTGTGATATAATGGCATCAATAATCAATAAATCAGTTGATGCTAGACTTGATTTAGAGCAGGCCGACAAGACCCTAACAGATTTTCTTGCTTGGCAAGACACCAGTGAGGGACAGGGAACAAATCTACCCAAAATCCTAGAATCACACAAGGAGATCCTATTCTTAGAATGGCAGTCTCAGTTGATGAAGGCAGAGAGAGAAGTTTCTAGATGTAGATTATCTACAAGTAACTTAATTGAGTTAATAAATAACACTCTCTATCTGTCTAATATGATTTCACAATGTACCCCAGGTAAATTGCTATCAGCTAAGACATTGGAGCAAGCATGCAATCAAGAGTTGGAAAAGAATGGAAGGTTAATCGCAGGTATTCAAAGTTTAACTTGGGACACCTATTGGTTGTTCCTAGTAAAACCATACAGCCAGAGAGCCGCTCTCAAGTGTCTAACCGATGCAATCGGTTGTATAATTCCCGAGATACATGATGCCACATACTCGGCTCAGCTCCATTCTCATCTCAGCCGCCCTCCAGAATTGGAATCGATGCTTGCAATCTGCCAACTCAGATCAAAGGGAGAACAGCCGAAGTGATGAATCATGCTGCCGATTACCAACAAACCTGCTGGGGAGAAGATATTCAAGATCCAGTTGTACCAATTAAATAGCATTTTATTTTTGTAGTTAGTTAGATTAATTAGTATTTATAGACCCTTTCATGCATTTAGAAAGGGTCCTCAATTTTTGTATAAGACTAAAACCTGGAAGTTGCACTATTGTACTTCTGGTATATTTTTTATAAAGACTGGGCCATTATTCCAAATTTTAACAAAGAAGCTTTTATGTGGATGTGCACTATTGCCTTGATATGAAAGTATCTCTGAGTTGAAAAAAGGAATTCGAATTGCGATTGATATTGGGAATGATTTACAGCACATATGGTACTACTATCTATGATCTAAATTCATTCTTTTATGTGAATTGTTATTTGATTACTCTTGCTATCATTGAATATATGTATGTGTTTTCAATAGCATTTCTTATATTTTTCACTATTGGATGTTTAAGGGATGTTATTCTTTTAATCATATATGTATCAGTTATATATAAAAGATAAGTGTAACAATGTTTTATTGATTACTTTGTTCAACTATTTGAACAAAGCAATTATTATATGAATGAATGTCTTTGTTTATCAAATAGAGTCATCTATATGCTTATTTGTGAATAGAGATTATCAAACGTTGCACTTAGAAATAGAAATTTCCCGGGATAGAATAATTATTCATATTTTTACTTTTTAGATTAAATCATTCATCCATTACCATTTTATTAGAAAACCACTCACTCATCCATCCCCTTCTTATTCATCATTGGGAAACTAGTCCCATTATTTCCAGTCAGAGCCACCACACCAAATGGAAAAGGAGCTGCATTAATGTCCGGACCAGGTGGTTTTCCCCAATGTTGTTGCAACGATTTTCGAGGCATCAACAAGTTGATAGGTGAATTTGATTCAGATTGGGCCAGAAAACTTGATGAAAGAATATCAAATTTGCTATATGCATTCAGCCTCGTATTTTGAATATTTTATGTTTCTAAAACTGTTCCTTACATTCCAAACTTTTTAACATGCCATTTCTCACTTAGTTTGACATTTTAAAACTTATGATACGACTACTAAAGTTACCATTCAACATCTATTGATTTTACCTTTGAATGAATATTGACCATTAATACAAAATCCTAAAGTTTAATCCCACATGCAGTATCTAAAAGCAATATAAAAGGTTTATATAGTTTTGACTTCTTCACATTTTCTTGTGAAGATGAGGAAGCTATGGAATGTTGAGTAACCTTTCTATATAGTATATCATTTTAACCGCCAAGTCTCCATTTCAATATATATCAATTGGATATAGTGATACCTTGTTAGTATAGTTATCTTAATAGTAATGTGCCACATTTCTTAAATCTCAATGGTTTAATAAAACATCTAGATATTTGAAAAAATATGGATATGAATTTCATTGAAAATAAAATCCAATATCTAGCCATCCAGTAAGTTTCAATCATGTTACATTCATTTTATTCTAAATCCATATACATGGTGTTAAAACATGATATCTAGATGTTAGCTGATATTAATATGTTTGAATATCCAAAATCCAAAACATCTCAAAATATCACACAATTTTTTTTATTAGATTTGAGATAACATGTAGGATACTCTAGGCATATAAAACAAGAGAGAGTTGTAATCTAAAGTTGAGGTGGAATAAATAGTTAGTAGTTAATATGCAGGTATTTAGATGCATTACCACGGTTGGATATCAAAATACAAATTAATTATGAAGAAGACATCCTAAATCCTGAACATCTAGGTGTAACATTAATATACATATGTAATCCTTTTAGATATGGATATACTATATGATGAGTAAATATATGTGGTATTAGAGAATCGAGAAGGTTGCATGGAATGGCTTTAACAAAATGTTCAAATGTGGATATGAAGAGTATAATCACTATTATAAACATATCCATCTTTCAGTGATATATAACCTACATTATATGCATATATTGATTGAAAATAAATTTGAATATGTTTTCACTGAAATTCAATAGAATATTTGATTATTAAAAGAACATGCTTGTGTTTCTTAAACATTTAATTTAGTGAAAATTCATATGGGAATATAACATTAAAGTGTAAACAATAAATTTATAACACACCCGAGATTTCATATACATCTCAATTCTATTAATCGATAGGAGCATTTGGATTCTATGTATTGAATAAATATGTCCATTACATTCCCATCCATTCTACATTTGATTAAAGGCACAAACACATTTTTTAATCAAAACCAAATTAAAATTGGAGTTTCCACCTACATTTCTAAATTTGAGGATTCAAAGATAAACCAACACTATTACCTTGAAAAATTTAAATGAAAAATCATAAATGAAAGGAAATGAAGAACATCCAATATGATAGAAATAAAATATTATGAGCAAAAAAATATGCCTTCAAATATAAATAATTAATAAAAATGTAACGTCTAAGTAGTAAAAAAAAAAGGTAGAAGATTCAAATTAATTGTGGATTAACCAATAAAGTTAGAAATTTTTGTAGGGGTGGTTTTTTTAGATTGATAAATTGAAATAAAATGGGTTGTTCTTTTTGTTTCAACAATTGATGATATATTAGAAGAATTAATTATCTTTGTTAATAAAATTAGCATCTCCACTAAAAATATGAGATTATATGAAGGAAACTTCTATTATGTGTACCATAATGATGTCAAATTTTGTGAAAGAAAAGAATCCAATTTTCAAGTACTTATAATCTAACATACCATTTTCAAAGTGCCAATTAGAAAGATAATTTTATTTAATTGGCCATAAACTTATTAGATTTGGTTATAACATGAGAGTTCCACTTTTATAACAAGAAAAAAAAACAGAAGTGTGTTCCTCATCTCACTTTACCCATCATTACTTCGATGTTAGTGAACGACCACAGCCCCAGCGAAGTTGTCTTGATACCATACAATGATTTCCCCATTACAAGTGATCATCCATAGCCCCAATGAGTTGTATTTTCCCCAATTTTATAGTTCTTTCAACTTCCTTTATGTTCTCATTATAGTCACGATTTTTAGGATTTATGCATATATAACATATGTACTTGGGTGTATAGGAAGTGGGCTGATGTGGAAGTTGCTTTGATCTACTAAGATGATGTCATGACTTTATGTTTAATTCAAATGTCTCATCAAGAACCATCATACTGGAAGCCAACTTATTAATGTGAGATGAATGGTGCTGAGTGAAAATAGAAAATGTACACTTCCCTTTACTCTTGGATTACAATTGCATTTCTTAGTAGGCACACGTTTTCCACCACAACTATTAGTTAATGTTTATTTTCCTAAAACTTATGAAGTTTTTTCAGGATTGAGAAACCCATACCTTTTATGGCTTGTAATGATTTTAATGTGTGGAAATAGTTAAGCCAAATATTGGTACTCAATATGCACAAGATAAATATCATCCCAAAAATTTGTACTAAATCAGCCAAGGAAAACTACCAATCAATGTAAGAAATGGAGATAATATCTACAAGAGGAGGTAGATATATGCTGAAGTGAAAAATGAAAACTAAACCCAAATTAAGAAAAAGATAATAGCATAAACATAAACTAAATAAATCCCTAAAGAACAAATGTCATTCATTTAAGTCCAAGTTAAAATAAAATTAGACTAAAATCAAAATAGGAATCCAAAGAATCATAAAAAGCATCAAAGTATCAATGATATATTCACAAGTATTTGTAATAAAACTATCGGAATTAAGCCAAGGGAAAGAGCTCTACAATATAAGTTAGTAATAAACTAAATCCCTAAAAGAAAGAATCCTTCGATAAAGTACATATTTAGTTAAACTTACTACCCTCGCTAATGTCTTGGTAAAATAAGATTTTGAAAGTTCAATACCTTCAATCTTGGAAATTAATATTGTTATTTATCACCAAAGTATCTATTGTCTCTTGTCATGATTTTTTTTTTAATTTTAAAAATTTATTATTATTCCTATATTATGAGACAAGAAAATAATAGTATTACAATGAAGATAATTAGACTAAGCATGATACAATAAAAGTAACTCCAAATAACAATTTTTTTTGAAAGATATTTATCTTAAAACTATGTTAAATGTTGTTATACATGAATAAGGTAAAAATTATTTTTTGAGTTGGTGAATATAATGTTTGATTAATTCTTAAATATCGATAACTTTTAAAACTAAGCAATACTTATCTGAGTTCAAATTATCAAAATTTTTTAACATAAGCATTAATACCAAGAAAAATGATAGTTGACTAAAAAAAACCCTTCCTTATATGACTGCCTTATTGAAAAATAAAATAGTCTAAAAGTATAAATTAAAACTAAGAAGAAAAATCAAATTAAATAAAACGAATGAAAACTGAGCTAATCTAATCCAACCTATCCTACTCCTATATTACACTAGTTGAAAATGAACTAAGTAAAATCAAAATGCCAATACAACCATTCATGCAACTCCAAACCTATAATCACATGTACATGAAAATTTAATATTAGAAATTGGAGTAATGTAACATAAGGAAATAAAATAATCACATTACATAGTATTTTATCTATCATGAGAGATATAACAAGATTGTTTTTTACAAGAAAATTTGCTTGAAAATATTCCTCCAAGCATTTTTCTATTCAACCTTGAAACTTATTATGGTAAACATGAATGTATTGAAGGAAAAAAATAGATGGATAGGATAGCTATTGATAGTAATCTGAAGCAATTCCAAGCACTATATTCTATAGAAGAATGTTAGTATTGGTGACATTTTTATAGTTTATTTATACCAGACAAAATACTAGCATTACTATACAATAATAAATTCTTCAAGAATGATCTTCCAACCATATTTAAATTGGTTCATTAAAGTTAAGTTGAAAATATATTAATGATTTTGAAGAGTTTAACGGTGAATAAAATAGTCAGGGATAGTTATCTGGAACAATTTCAAGTTCTAGACTTTGTGGAAGGGTATTATAATTGATAATTTTATTAACCTTAGAAGACAAAGAAAGATTATGAGGCATAATATTTGGCTCAAATTGCAAAATTGCATTCTCTTGACAGATCATTTGGTGCCCATATATTTTTTGTAAGGTGAAATATATTAACCAAAAGTCAAAATATTACATCAACAACCTTAAGAGTCTTTTCAGTCTCTTACATGGGATCCCAGACCATCAATAAAAATAAACCCTTCGAAGGGAACAAATACACACCCAAAAGTTAAAAGAACTACCAGTAAACATGACTATGCTAAAATCTTGGCTTAACTAACCATAAACATAAACTACTACCAAAATAAAATGAATAGCCAATTTCATGTCGCTATCAAGGAAGTGGTTCGGAGTCCAAAACCACTACAAAAATAGGGTCTCCTATTTTAGCTAACTTAATAATCCCTAGATGGATTCCAAGCTGTTTCTCAATACTTTTCAATCATTGGTCTATATGATCTAGTTTGCAGTGATAATGTTTCATATGGTCATGGATATGATCCAAAGTTTGCATTAGATATCTTATGGAGTATTGATTATCCATTAATGTGCATCCCAGAAGGAATTTCACCTATACTTGAAAATGTTGATTATCTCAACCATGTGCGTTTCATGTATCTGAGACTCACTCTAATCATTTTTCCACCACCTGTGAGTCAATCAGTGAGGTTCTTCATGATGAATCTTCCCCTTCAGCTTTAGACAATTATTCTTGCACCTGCATAGGGTTCTGTTCTCTCAACTTAGTTGCAAAACTATCCATGCTTTCCTGTAGCCTTGAAATACATTATCGTTTATTTTTTCATAGTATGTAGAGCCTCTCCTTTCCTAACTTCTCTCTAGTGGCATGATCCAAACAACCACAATAGTCTAAAATGAATGGTGAAATCAACACTTTCTCTCTTCACTCTCCTTCACAACTCCCTATCCCACAAAGAAGTTATCAACATAGACCAGTTGTGAGTTGCCAATTTTGTCTATCACCCAATCCTAATTACCTCTAGTTGTATTCATCTCTGTGGAACACCCAACTGCCCCTAATCATATGAATAGAGTAGAGGACCTATAACACCATTGGTTCCCCTCCATTACTAGTTAACATATCTAGATACACACCACCCAACCCACTTCACCATATACAAAAAATTATTTTGGTTGTAGTTTGTAATTGACCACCACAATATAGCACCACTTTCTTTGGCCTTATCCCAAAGCAATCATTGTTCCTCTGATGATTAAATTACATAAAAACACAAGGAATTTCCCCTTTTAACCACTACATTGGAAATTTAATATATAACAATAAAACTATAACACATTGTGCCTTACCATGTACACACCATTCATTTAGTTATAGGTTAGGGCCTTGTTGAGTAACACCCTCTACTTTATTTTTGACTCAGTATGAAAGAAACAACAAAATTATAAAAGCTTACCTTCTCCACAAATTTTTCCAAGGCATAGGGCATTCCCCATCATAAATGGATATAGCACAAACAACAAGAAAACCAAACCAAACGTCCCAAAAATATAAATGAAAATTACATGGGATGTTGGAACAGTGTCTCAGTTTCCACTACCACCGAACCTTTCTCTCTACATACACTTTCTCTTCTTGTTACAGCTAATTATAGAAACAATCTCTTGTTCTCATAATGTATATGTGAGATTGAATTCCCAAAATACCCTCCTTCCATTGGAAGCATATTTCCTTTCACTTCCACAAAGACTTTGTAGGTGAGGGGAGCCATTTCTCTTTATTGAGCTTCTCATCCTCTTCAAATATTTTCTCTAGGACAAATTATTCTCTTGTCTGCCGAATATTCATTTCCCAATGTTTCTAGTCCTTGGTGTAACTCAAGCGCTACTCTTCACATGACCAAAACCATAAACCACAATGAACCAATGCTCCTTCTACATTTATGAAATGTTAAGCTCAAGGGCCACTCCATGTTATGACCCTTGTAGAGGTGTGTTTCCATGTCCCCAGGCCTATTGGTCAAGTGAGGTGGTGACATCCCGCCCACCTCTTCTCTCCATTGGTGACTTAGATTCAAGGAAAGGCCATCTTACGAGATTATTTTCTAGCAAGATGTTTTAATAGGGATAAGTAGACCAACATTCTAGATCTTTGCCAAAGGTGTAGACTCCTCAAAAAACCCATAGTTTTATAATAAATCTTCAACCTTATTTCTTGTTCTTATTATATGTTCCAGAATAAGAGATGGTATATTGGTAACTATTTTCTTGACTTGTTTTATCACTAATTCCAATTTCCATCTTCTTGAAACCTTATGAAAGTGGGATCCTACTTGTATTCTATAGATCATATTTATGATGATATGAGAGTCCCCATCCACATAAATACTTTAGTATCCTTGAGCTTGGGAATATTCCAATGCCATTTTAAACCTTTCCATATCAACTACATTTTTTGTGTTAATTCCAATATTTCTTGAAAATATGAACAAGGGCCTAGCTATGTGATTTCTAATAATACCACCATACCTTGTAGGGGTTGGATTTCCTTTGGTTGCTCCATCAAAATTAAGCTTCAAAAAAGGGAATGGAGGAGGGCTCCAAATACTCAAGCTTCAAGCTACTAGTTTCATTGGATTTTTATTTGGATTCCCCTAAAAAATAAAAGGAAACCATTCTTGCAAAAGACTAGATTCACCACATGATACCTGCCAATATTGGGTTGACCATTTTAGTGAAGGAATAAGTTCATTGAAATTCTTAAACAAGGCCTTCCATAGATATTACACTGACGAAGCACCCCCTTTAAATATTCTCCTATTATGTTCCTTTCAAATACCCCAATGGGGAAATAATCTCGATACAATTGATAGTGGGGTTATCAAAGGCTTGTAATAACTAGTTTTTTTATTGTTTCTTGGGGACTCTGAGGGACCCAGTTTGATTTGGAAAGGAATTACCCCCAATGTCTTCTAGACCTGTAGAGAAAGTGCATTGGTTGAAAAAATGTTTCAAAGTTTCTCTATTTAGTAAGCAAAGTAGGAAACAAGACAAACCCTGTAAATTCCACTTCCGAATATCTTCCCAGGAGAGGTTTATTTTCTATTAAGAGACATAAAAATTTCGAAACATTGGGCCATATATATTATTTCCAATTATCCATACTTATTCTACCTGTTGATCTTGATGTCCTCCCTCTAAGTGGTAGGATTCTTTGACTGAAATGGTGCCCTTGGAGCCATATCCCAATCTGAGCTTGTCATCTTTGGGTTATATAGGAACCCATCAATGTGGTAGGTCCTTCCAAAAGTTTAACTAGTTTTCATCTGATGGTCTAGGAGTCCATTTCTCTAGAGGTAACCATTTGTGTCATAGTTTATCTTGCATACCATCCTCTCAATAATCGTCTATTTTTACTTTCCCCTAGGAAATCATTTGAAGTTTCATTTGTTCCAACTCTACTTGTTTTCTTGTCTTGGATTCTTTTTTTCCATGAGTCATCCTAAAATATTGCTGACCTCGCATTCCTAACATGCCAAAAGAAATGTTTTTGGATTAATCCCATTCCTCTCTTTGCAAGGGTCCAAATAAATAATCTCAAAGAAAAATTACTCATCCTAATCAATTGTTGTGGGGATATTGTTGAGGCATACTTGCATATCCATATATTCTTCCAAAGACCCATCCCTCCCTAGATCCATCTCCACCAAATATTAGTGCCAAGAATAATTTCCATTTTTTTTGGGTCTCACAACCCTAATCCTCCCTTCCATTTCAGTCGACACATTTTTTCCCATCCCACTAAGGGCCATTTCTTATCCTTTATTGCTCATCCCAATAGGAAAACTTAATAAGTTATCCATAGTTCCTAAAAAAAGGATGTAGGAGCAATAAATGTTGAGCACAAATAAATGGGTAGGTCCTACAACATTTCTTTGAGTAGTACTAAAATACTTTCCATATTTGAAGATCTAAAGGTCTAACTTGTTGGTCTCTTCCGAGTTTTTATTATCATATCTTCCCATACACTCTAGTAGAGAGAGATATCCACTAGAGGGGAACCATGGTATTTTTGAGGGACTTTACTAACATGGATTCCCAATATCTTGCAAACATATCTCTACACATTCATAGGAATGTTAAAGAAGAAAACTTTGGATTTGGATTTGTTTATTTCCATTAACAACTATGCAAAATAATCAAGGATATTATTGGAATATCTCTCTTAATGCACTGTTGGAGCTCCTAGGCCAGTTATGTCATCAAAAACTTACTGATGGTCAATGGGAATATCTTCTCCAAAATTCCTAAGGCATTTCAACTCGCTCTCAGTTGTTGTTTTCTTGAAAATATGGCGTAGTCATTCGATTGCAATGATAAATGGAAAGCAGGATAAAGGACCCCCTCCCAAATACTCTTGTAGGATTGGAAGGGTGTGGATGATGACTTATTGATAAATATTGAAAAGATACCAAGGAAATCAAATTTCCACCCATATAATGTAGTCTTGTGTGAAACCAAAGGCCCTCAATGTTTCGCACAAGAAATTCCAATTTAATTTGTCATACACCTTGTATAACTCTAGCTTAACCATAATTCCTATTTTTTTACTCACTTTCAATAAATGGATAGCTTACTATGCCACCAGGATTCCATCAAAACATTGTGTACCTTCCACAAACCCTAATTTCTTAGGAGATATAAGCTTAGGGAGGATATATTTAAGCATATTGGCGTAACCTTGGTAATTATCTCGTAGATTAAATTATACAATGCTATCAATCGATATTCAAGAGAAACCTCCTCCTTTTCTTTATTTTGGATCAACAATAAGAAGTTACCATCTAAAGATTTTAAAATGGTTTTTTTCTTTCTAGGACTCTTCAATGGCCCTCTAGACCTCCCCTATAATTATTAACTAGTAGGATTGGAATAATTCACTGGTGAACCTATTCAAATGAGGAGTCTCATTGAGGGGAATCACTTTAATGGTTGTTTTGACCTCTTTATGAATTTTCCACATGAGAGCCTCATTTATTTTCAACTATAATTATTGAGGGAATATGCATGGTAACCTGCCTTATTTTTTCCTATCGGTCCACTACAAGTTACGATAGAATGTGTTGATATTATTGAATTAATTCCTAGGATATTTCCTGTTGTGTTTCCAGCTGATGACCATCAAATCATTTTAGCGAAGAGATTTGGTTGTAGTGAATGTGTTGTAACATAGATTTATGGAAGAAGAATGTGTTCCTTTTCCCTTCATTTATCCATTGAATTTGAGATTTCTACTTCCACAACATTTTTTCTTGCTTCTCATGGTCCTCTAGATTGCGAAGTGTTTCTTCCTCTTTCCCAATGAAATATTGGAGTGAAAATTTCTTATAACCTCCTATTGTATTATTTACATTTTTATTTCTCCCTTATTTTTCTCCTCCATAATATCTCCATATGATTGTTTATTCCACCCCTTTAATTCCCATTTGATGTATTTTAGTTTTTTTTGTATAGAACAAACATTGTTGAGCCTCTTATACTACTTGTTTCTCCCCACCATTTCTCAATATTTGTAAGAAACTTCAGATTTCCGAGCTAAAATGTTTCAAACCTAAATACTCATTTGTAAGGGCACGACTTCAAGTCCAAATTTAGAGTAATGGCCTAGTTATTTGAGCCATGGATTGGGAGTATAGAGGCTTCTATAAATGTATTCTATCCCAAAATTCTTTCTGTAGTAAAATAATGGTCTAGATTTGAGGCAATTTGATGTTAGTAGCCTCTTCTAAAATTCTAGGTATACACCCCATTAACCATATCCATTTCAATGAGCCCTAGGTATTTCATTGTTTCCTAGAAATAAAATTCTTCCAATTCCAATTAGTTGATGTCCCGTTTATTTTCACCCAATGATTTAATTAAATTAAAATATCCCACAATTATCCATGGATTTTGGGAGATTAGTGCCCATATCTGCGAAATTGATCAAAGAAACAAGGTCTTGTCTACTAGTATATAATTCAATCCATACACATTTGAGATATAACAATTGTATAGTGAATCTAAAAATTGTATATGAATTGCAAGGACTTGAAATGTAGAAAACATATTTAGTATTCTCACTTCTTGTTTGCTCCAAATGATTATTATTCCTCCTAAATGACCTTGGGCTTCTAATGCTATTGACTGGCATCACCTTCTCTAGGTGTTTGTTATGTTAGTCAAAGTTTCCCTTGTGACTTTGGTTTCCTGAATCATCAATATGGTAGTTTTTTTCCTCAACCAATTTTTCCTTCAAAAGTTTTTTTCATTGGCTATAAATCCCCGTCATATTCCAAGAGACACTCTTCATGTCTTAAACTCATTGGAGGCATTGAAAACCTCTGCAATGGCACTAAATCACCCATTATTTATGATGTTGTCTTCTATCTCATCCAACATTTGTAATTTTTTCTTATGACCTCGCTTTTTCATATATTTATGTGCTTTCCTTGATTCCTTTAGTTTATGAATCGACCCCAGTGGCCTAGAGACTAAGCCTCATTTGGAAACTAAATTTTTCATATTTAAGATAGGCTCTTCCTATCATGGACACTTATTGATCAAGAAGGGTGAACAAGTAGTTACCTTTCTAGGCTTCTACTATCTCTAGTAGGTTCAATGCATCCAGTTCCACATCCATCTCCTTGAATTATTTTAGGTTCACTTTTGCATCTTCTAAATTTACATGTAATTCAATTAGCTAGTACATCAGTGGGTCTAATGAATAATTAGTAGGTCAGAGATCAAATGGCCCTAAGTCTACCAAATAAAGTGAGGGTGGGGATGAATCCTTCTTTGGTGTGTCTAGAGCTTATACATGGCGTACACCAACATATTTTTTGGAGGATTAACTATGTCACACATTTCCATTTCTTCTGATTGGAAAATGGTATGGTTTTTAGTGTTATTCAATGTCACCAATGGACCAAATCTATTTCCCAAACTATCATTCATTTCCGCTACACTTTGATGTTGGTGTGTCCTCTTTGTATTTATTCATCCCTAGACCACCACCATAATCTTGTATTTGTCCTTAACCGACACCTTTCTAAGGTATAAACTACTTGACCATTAGATAGCCTAATATAAATGGCTATGCTCATGATACCTTCTATAGCTAAAATGAATGTGATCATAATGAATTGTTTTATTCCAGAGCTCACCCTCAAAATACATGTCAATAGATTCTAGGAGGGGCTCTAATATGTTTATATACATGCATATATGAGCATATGAGGTGTACCAACCTTGCTTCATAGCCTTAGGAACTTTGACATACTATCAAAGCGAATTTCCAATACCCATCAAAATTTTTTCCTCCCAAACTTCTCTTGGGAATTAGTACATGCATATCCATATCAGTGATGTAGAAAAATTCCTTTTGTCAGGATTAATTTTTTTTTTCCACCAAGGAAAGTCCATGCCAATAGAGTTGAAGAAATAAGTTTCATTTTTGCATACTTTATCTCAATCTTCGATAGTTGCAAATATGATAGTAAAAAAGGTTCTTGCACCAAGCTCTAGATTATTTTGATCTTTTGGCTTCTATTTAATATGGATCCATTAGGATAGGGCTTTCTTTGCATGCCATATCCATAATAGATTTCCTATTGGAACATAGTTATGCATATATTGTATAAAATCCCTAGCCTTATTAGATCAGACTTCATACTTCGGATCTACAATTTCTTTCGGTAGGCAACTTGATATATTTTACCTTAATTTGCTTGTTGCTTTCGATTTCGATGATTAGGGGTCAAAATTTCATTGGAGGGACTCATATTTAAGGTCTTTTGCATGTAGTTGAAATTCCATTTTCTATCATCTGTATGAGGGAATGCTACTCCCTCTAGTGGATTTCACCATAGGAAGTTCGGTTGAGGGGTTTTGACAAAACTTTCCTTAGAAGTTCGCAGAAAAACAAATTGGATTAGATAATGTATAATATTCCACTAATTTATAAGGTATACTATTAATATTAAAATTATTAACATACAATCATATCGTATTAATCACTTGGAATTGTAACAATCATATATATATATATATATATATATATATATGAATTAATTAATAAAACATAAGAAAATATAAACTAAAAATGTAAAAAATAATTATATTTTTTTTATTTGCAAAAATACATCACTATGGAATTTTTAAGTCAAAATTAGGTCTCAAAATAAAAATAAAAATTAGTGACAAATTCAAATTTAAAAGAACTAATAAAAATTCAAGATGATGATGTCTTGGTGTAAATATTTTTTGAGAAAAAAAGAAGAAAACTATTTTTTTAATTGTATTTTTGGCTTATATTCTTATAATTTTACTCAAATGCCAATGTCAATTGTAGGCACACATTGGATGCATAATTTATTTTGCATCCAATGAATACCCACTCTTCATACTTTTGAGTAGAATCACATCCAAAAAAACTGAAAATATACGAGGAAAATGGTTTTGAGTATACCCACATTGAAAATAATTGAAAAAATGTGAAAAAATGTGTTTTACACATCATTTTCATATATTTCAAGCTTTCTTGTGTGGGTCTACTCAAAAGTATGTAGAGTGGGTACTTAATAAATGTTAAATTTGAATTTAGTTCCACATGAAATAGGCTTTTGCACATGATATTTGAATAAAACTATAAGGAGACATGTTGAAAATATAATTTCATATACATATATATTCTTTTCCTTAAAAAAATTGTAACTCTTATTTTATCACTCTAACTATTATTTTGTTATTTTAGGGAGGTTTTTTATTTTATACCTCAAAAGGTTCCTTAATAATTTATTAGAGGCCAATGAAAGGTTGTTCATGGAAAATTCTTTCTGATAAGTATCAATTGAGGTGGTGAAATCTAACTAAGCGTTATTAAATAGTTGTGAAGAATTCTCATGAATAGAACATACCGCATCAGTATTTTGCACTAGTAAATCAAAATTACTATGAAATGAAGGTCTTTCATGTAGAGGGAACTAATCATATAAAAATGTAGGAGTCATAAAATGAAAATCACTAGAAATATTGTTTTCACTATAAAGTGTCTCATTTTCTTTCTTAGATTCTTCAGTGGAATTAATCACATCAGAATACAAAATAACCATAACCAGATGGAATAATGTCTCAATATTATAAATTCTCAATTACAGCTTCTTTTTCTTGCATGATATAGAACAAATTAGGTTAATCAATATCAAATATCAAATGGTGTACTAAAAGAAAACAATTTCTCAAGATCATTAAATTGATTTTTATCATTAAATTGATTTTTATATATCCTAGTATGTTGAGTTGAATCATTTATCATTTCATAACTACTTTGTTTCATAATTTAACAAGTGTGGGGATTCTAGGGTTTCCAACCAACCTTCCATTGGAGCTTCCAACTAATGTAATATAGGCAAATATTAAGATATTTCAACAATATATGTTAACGTCATGACAACACTGTTCAACATCCTCGAGGGGGTGGATATTGTGACATCCCCTGCAGGTTTATTTCCCCTTGTAAACATTGTAATAATTCCTTGTAGTTATGTAACTATAAAATTAAAAGGTCAAGAGAAAGGGACACAGATACTAGAGTTTGAATAAGGGATATTGTCTGAGAGACTTGGTATTATAAATTCCATCCATGGGTTGACTAATATGTTTTTAATAGAGTTGTCTATTTATTAAATTTAGTTGAAAAAAAGGATAGACCCATGTGCCTGTTGCGAAAAAAACTACAACTAAGAAAAGGACAAGAGTTAATGAGAGTATGTGTTGCACTATCAAGTGGTTGGTCAGCATAGACCACATATAGAATGGAAGGACCCATTATGGTAGAGATGGGGAAGATAAAATCCTTGACACACATTCTCATGCATTAAGGAAGGAGGACCCTATGCACACAAGCATAAGGCTTTGTGCATACTAATGAAGAGAGGGGAGGTCAAGAAGTTCTTCTTGAAACGATAGGAGGTCAATAGGATTCTGTTGGAATAATAAAATGATGCGTGATTTTAATACGCACATGTAGAAAAAAAAATGGGAGGCTAAGAGGCTCCTAGTAACATTTATTCCATTTAGAAGGGGCATAGTTAGCATATATGGAAAAGAAAGCAAGAAATTCCTCACAAAGAGAAAGAAATTAGTAAGAGGAAACTTGATAGAAAGGAATAACTCAAACTAAAAAAAAACTAGCTGATGAAGGTAAGGGGGTTTGTTGGTATATGATAGAGAGAAGTGGCTTTCCAAGGTCTGACATAGCCACAAAAATTGGTTATCCTTGGACTAAAGAACCCACTGGGAAGTTTGTTTATTAATGAAAGTACTAGATTGGAAATATATGATCAAGTATTTGTGAGGGTTGGAGAACCACCAGAAATTTCCTTGGGGTTGAAGCTCTGGTGCTTGACTCATTGATGAAGTACTTGGAGAGGTGATATTGTTACCCATCCTTAGCTTATCTAGTTGATGAACCTTTCCATGTTGAACTCTCATCCTCTTGTGGTTTCCTGAAGATTGAAGAAACCACTGAGTATCGCTTGCCTTAGGAAACCACTAAGAAACTTGTGGTCTAAAAAACATATTTATTTATCAATAGCTTGTCATTGATGAACCTTTCCATATCTACATATTTAGATCTACTCCCCTTCTAATTGAGTGGTTGATTACCTAGGGTTGAAGAAACCACCAAGGGTGGCTTGCCTTATGATTGAGGAGACCACTAGGAAGCATGCATGGTCTGAAGAACCTATTGATTTAATAGTAGATTTCCACTTAAGAACCTTCCCATGTTATAATAGGACTACTTTCCTAATTTATAGATGTAATTTTGTGTGAAACAAGGAACCCCTGTGATAAAAGTTGACTAAGTCAGAGTTACTGGGCTAAGCAGTGGTTTGCTTAAGGCTGTGGAATATCACTTACAAAATTCTGGACTGAAGAACCTATTGATTCATCAGTAGCTTTTCACTAAGGAACCTTCCCATAAAATAATGAAATTATGCTCCTCGAATAGAGATGTTAGTCTCTATGTTTATAAAATATCCCTATGATGAAGTTGACCGAGATTAGGCATTGTGATATGATAGCGGAAAGATATTGAGAATAATTGAGGGAAGTGAGTCCCTATTCACTTGGTTATCTGATTGGCTAGTGGGTTACCTTGGAGGCCATTTTTTAGCTAGAATTATTGATTTTATATGGTTTATCACTCCATCCTCAAGCTTTGGAATCTAGCTCGGGGGTGATGGGTATAAGAAAGGCTTGTTTGAAGGTTATTTATGGTTGGGTGGAGAGTTGCAATCTTGATATTAGTTGTCAAACATTTTAAATTATAAGATAAGTGATACTCAAGCTCTTGCACTTGAATGTTCAAAATGTGCTTACTGTGTTGGCTTAAGGGTTGTACTGATATTGATTTAATGTGTTGGTTTATTCCTGTGAACAAATATGGAATGTGATTTCTTGCATATTTCAGGAATGTTGGTTTCCTATAAGATTTTTGGGTAATTGCATGGATTCTTGTATGCATTCATGAGCTCATTTTATGTTTATTATTAGCCTAAGGTTTGATAGATATTTGAACTATTATGAGATTGTTTTTTGTTTTTTGTTTTTTATTATCCAAAGAGGACTATAGACCTCTCAGTTGTTATGAGCTTGAATTTTTTCTAATGGGCCTTAGTGAAAATGAAAGGACATAGCTCTATCTTATTTATTATGTAGTCAAAGTAATTGGTTATTAAGCCTTGAAGTAATTGGTTATTAAGCCTTGTTTCATTATTTCAAGCTCAGGAGGATAGCGTTTATGTGTATGCTGGTTATATATATATATATATATAAATATATATATATATATATATAATCCACCCAAGGTTGAGTCTTAAGTATTTCAGGGTGTGACCCTTGAGTCTTTATAGGCCCTGAGTTATAAAGCGTCATACCTGGGTGCTAAGCATGGTAGTTAAAATTCATTGGCTAGAGGGAAAGGAGAGACTCCATGTTGAGCCATATGACTAGGATCTATGACCAAGGGTGTGCAGGTAGGGGAGCTCAAAGTCATTGGATCCCAAAGAAGCATTAGCACCATCCACGTAACCCCAAAAGAATTTTGCCAGAGGTTTCAAAAGGAGGTCTGTAGGTTTTAACCCCATACAGAAATTACCTGCATATGAATTCTAAATCACAGAAAAATAAAAATGCGAGAGCATAACACATAAAACACATATACACAAAGATTTCCCACTGGATCCCAAAACCAGCTTGATTTTTCATTATATTCCTTTCAATGTTACAATACATATTTATACATGCCGAAGCATCCAATACCATGGACCGAAAACCATCGCGTCCAAAACCATGGACCGAAAACCATCGCGTCCAAAAAACATTGCAAAAATCATGCACAAAACCATAGGTGGGTCTGCCCAACCCAACATAGGGTCCAAAACCAAAATTTTCCAGGGCGCTGCCCCAGACCCCATAAGTGGGGTTACGGGTACCCCTCAACCCCCCTGTTAACTATGTGGAAAGAATATAACACAACCCAACAATCTCCCACTTGTTGTTTTCTTTCCACAGGGGGCCACAGGAGAGCTTAGTCATTTTTCCAGCCCTGAAACACCCATTGTTTCTCTACACCAAGAGAACTTCTCAGAGCTAACAGATTTTGTTAATGCATCTGCAGTATTCTTCAAAGTGTCCACCTTTACCAGCAACACCTTTTTGTCTTCTATCATATCCCTCACAAAGTGATACTGAACATCAATGTGCTTTGTCTTTGAATGATAAGCAGGGTTCTTTGCAGAAAATTGCACTTTGGCTGTCACAGTCTGTCCTTATAACTCCCTGTACTAACCCCATACTTGAACACAATCTCTGCAACCAAACTACTTCCTTGCTTGCATGAGTGGCTGCCATGTATTCTGCCTCTGTAGTTGATAGTGCC
>APFE030988422.1:0-10032 GCA_000404065.3 Pinus taeda
ACCATTTCCATGTTTTTGGAAGGAATTCTATTTCATGAGTTGAATTAAATTCAATTTTGCATTTTTTATTTATTTAAATGGGAAGGAATTCAATTTAGATGGAGTTGAATTAAAGTCAATTTTGCATTTTTTATTTATTTAAATTTGAAAACAAAGTTTTAACCCAAAGTGAGAAAACATATACTGTGCAATATTATATTTTGGTTTTTTAATGTGTCTTGTACCATTTCCATGTTTTTGGAAGGATATGAGTTGAATTAAATTCAATTTTGCATTTTTTATTTATTTAAATTTGAAAACAAAGTTTTAACCCAAAGTGAGAAAATGATCAACGTTATTATTTTTTTATAAATTAAACAATAAAATTTTTAATATTTATATTTTTATATAAACTTGAATAATAAACATGTTTAACTATTTGTATTGAATATTATTTAAATCATAATTTAAATATTAAATTACTTCTCAAGTTCATAGTTCACTTTAAAAAAATAAATAGAATCAAAATTTACTATTTAGAAATTAGAATGTGATATGCTTGGTACCTATGTTCATGGTATTTTAACTTACGAGATTCGTAAGCAATTATTCTGCCTTCTTGCATCAAAACTCCCCCCACATCCTCCTAGGAAGCATCTGCGTAGACTGTAAATTCTTTTTCTGGGTCTGTGACTTTTAGCACCAGAGTCTTAATTAGTAAGTTCTTCAGTTGCTCAAAACTGCGTTGGCACTCTGATTTCCTCTTGAAAGATCTTCCCTTCTTCTGCAAAGAAGTTATAGGGTAAGTAATTCTAGAAAACCTCTCTATGAAATGACGGTAATACCCAGACAAACCCATAAAAGAATGAATGTTTGCAACATTTCTAGCGGTAGGCCATTCCATGATGGTTTTAATTTTCTCATGATGCACTGATATACCTTCAGAGGAAATAATGTGCCCTAAGTACTGAATTTGATCCTTATAAAAGTCACATTTGTTATATTTAGCATAAAGTTGGTTTTCCCTTAAAATTTGCAATATTATCCAAAGATGCTCCTTATGCTCTTCCAAACTCCGAGAATAAACAAGGTTGTCGTCAATAAATATTAGAACAAACTTGTCTAAGTAGAGGTGGAAAATACTATTCATTAGGCTCATGAATGTTGTTGGAGCATTGATGAGACCAAATGGAAAAACAATGAAATCATAGTGCCCATAGCGAGTTCTAAACGATGTTTTATAAATATCTTCATCTTTTATCCTTATCTAGTGATATCCAAAACATAAATTAATTTTTGAAAATACAGTAGCACCCTTAACTTGATCAAATAGGTTATCAATTCTTGGCAACAAGTATTCATTTTTAACAATTAATTTATTCAATTACCTATAATCAAAACACAAACAAAGAGTGACATCTTTCTTTCTCACGAACAAAATTGGAGCCCCCAAATGGGACACACTGGGGCGAATATATCCTTTGTCTAACAGCTCTTGCAGTTGCATCTTTAGTTCTGTTAACTTGGGTATACTCATTATGTAGGGGGCCTTTGATACTTGGGTGGCTCCGGGAATTACTTTTATAGTGAAATCAATGTTCCTTTTAGGAGGAAACCCCGGGATATCTTCTGTGAAGACATTTACAAATCCTTGGATAACTGATATGTTTTCTAGGGTGGCTACCTTATCCTTGGAATTAGTGTATCTCACCTTAACAACATAAATTTGGCATCCTTTGCGAATACACTTACTTGATTGATTGACTATGATGGGGCGTAACTTGATGGTTTTTTTATGCCCTGAATTTATTTTCTAACACCCTCATCACTAAGTAAACTGGTAGTTTTATCCTTACAAATTACTAAGATCCAATGCTTTTCTATCCATTCCATGCCTATTAACACATGATAGGATCCTAGCGGTAGTATACTAATATTTTCCTTAATGTGTTGTCCAACTATTTCAATCAAACAATCTTCTACCTTCGTTGTCACTCTTCTCTTAGCCCCAATAGTGAGTTGCATTAATCATGGATTTTTAAATTTCACACCTTGCATTTGACATAAATCAATTATTTTTTGGCTGATGTAACTCAGGCTTGCTCCTGAATCTATCAAAATAGAAATAGGTTTATAGTCTATCTTACCTTCAAATTCGACCATCGTAGGTTGGTGTTCATCCAGATGATCCTCAAAGATTGCATTGATCCTTGGTATACCTCTTGCCAACTCACCGACCGTAGAGGCTTCTTGAATGTTGACAGTTGATTCTAATCTAGCACGTTGAGGGAAATTTTTATAATAGTGGGGTTCCCCCACAACCCCAACACTACAAAGGGGGTTTTTATGATTGAATGGGCTTTGGTTTACTAGACACCTCAACTTTCCTGGTTTCATTCTGAGATCTGAACTTCTGTTGATGCTTACTCGAAGGTCCACTCAACGATTTTCTATGTGCATTCTCGACTCCAGTAGCTTTTGTGTTTTTGGTGTTCGGAAAAATTTTCTGCCCCTTTTTGTTTAACCATCCTTAGGCACCTTCCCCCTTCTGCCTCATTTTCTAGTAACATATCCGGGCTTTCCGAATGGCTTCATCCATTGTTTTCAGATTATCAAATTCCAACTTCTCTTTCATGAAGGTTGATAAGTTGTTGATAAATCGTTGTACCTTATCTTTCTCTTCACGAATGTAGGGGATGTATCTTAGCAAAGAATTAAAATTAGTCACAAACTCATCCATGGACTGTTGTCCCAATGTTAAGTCATGGAACTCTTTCGCTTTTTCATCATATAATCATTCAGTTAAGTATCTAGCTTTAAAATTCCTTTGGAAGTTTTCCCAGGTTACTTCCTGCTCATCAATTCCTCGAACAATTTTAATCTCTTCCCACCATAAAGTGGCTTTATCTTGCAGTTGATAGATTGCCACCCCGTATTTCAGATTATCATCATATTGATTAATTTAAAAATATTTGTTCATATTTATCAACCATGTTTTAGCAACTTCCTCCACTTCTTTGTCATATGTCGAGGGTTTGATTTTCTTGAATTTCCCTTGCAATTTGGTTTTCTGTCTTTTGGTCCCCTTTCCACCTTACACATTTTCAGACTCTTCCTCATTACCAACTCAACCTCCCTCAACCTCTCAGTTACCCTGTCACTATCCATGCAACTCCTCTTTATCCCCTTCATCTTGGTTGGGATTCACATTAGAGAAAATTTGAGCCTAAAAGTGGCCTCCTAAGGAAAAATTATAAAATAATAGTTAAAATAATAAAATAGGAGTTATGAATTTTGAGCGAAAAGAAGAAAACTATTGTTTTAATTGTATTTTTGACTTATCTCCTTATAGGTTTACTCAAATTTCAAGTGTAGACACTCATTGGATGTGAAATTAAATTATGCATCAAATGGGTACCCATTATGCATACTTTTGAAAAGACCCGCAATGACAAAAATTCAAGGTACTCTAAAAAAACACATTGAACACGTAATTTTTATGTATATTCATTTTGAATCAATGTGGGTCTTCTCAAAAATATGCATAATAAGTACTCCTTGGATGCAAAATTTAATTCTACATCCAACAAGTGTCTATACTTGAAATTTGAGTAAATTTATATGGAGATAAGCCAAAAATACAATTAAAAAGGTAGTTTTTCTTGTTTTTCCTCCAAAATATTTACATGTAGCTCTTTTTAATTTTAAATAATTTTCATTGGTTTACATATTATGATATGGAAATTACGTGAAAAAATCATGGGCACTTTTAGGTTAAAAGTTCCTCTAATGGATTCCTTTGGTTCGGCCTGTTTAAGAGGCTTTTCATGATCTTTTCATGTTCTAACCGTAGCCTCTCATTATCAACTCTCATCATTTCCACCTGCAATTGTTGAACATTCTCTAACAATATTGCATTGACATTATGGGTTTCCCCTCCTAGATGAACCCACATTTCTAGGTTAGGCTTTGTAAGATGCACTGGTTCTGCTCCCACCGATGGTCTCCTAGGCGGGGTGATTCCAGCTCCTTGCCTCATATTGCTTTAGGTTCTCCTCTGTGCATAATAACCACTTTTGTTATTCCATGTACACCCATATAGGCCACAGAGTGGTAACTTGGCACTAATACCACTTGTCACATGCACATAATAACTATAGGAATAAACAATAAAAAGGCATAATTACTGGAGTAATTATATTTAACTCTAGAATTTGTTTGACCTTAGAAAGTATATATATAAATGTAATACAATTATTACGTTTTCCACAATAATAGTCATATCCCATGTTTAATATATTCAACATTGTTTTAAGTTCTATAGTGAGTATTGCTCATTAATACCCTTCCTTGTGAATTAAATTGGAACCTTCAAACTTCGCATAAGTTTAAACATGATTATCTGAATTAGGTTGGTGCTAGCTGGGCCATTAACGTTGTGCGGGATTTCTAGGTTCTCGTTCCTTCTGGCACTCATGTCGAGGAACACCTGTACCATTTCAAGTCATTTTTCCCTTTTACACTTGTATTTAAAAAGATAAAAATTGAACTTCAATTCAATTCCTTCCATATTTGACATGCAAATGGTCATGTGCGAAGGCATGAGTTTGTTATAACAAATCCCACTTTTTAGCCCAAGAAAGAAACTTTTGGTAATCTTATGTTAACTATAAAATTCAAGGTTCAAATCTCTTATAAATCAAGAAAAAAAAAATAAAAAATATCATATTTTAATTTGAACAATAATATTAATAAGTTCAATACATCAGGCAAATATAAAATAAATTTAATCTCAATCCATATGAATTATGAATTTTAGATTATAAATTCCACTTTTTATTTGAAAAATAATATTAATAAGTTTCAAAGATGAAATATTATAAACATCAAGAAAGTTTCTCACATCAAGTTAAAAAAGGTTGTTTACATTTACTTTTATTATTATTTAAATTGTGTTACTAAGTTACCTTTTATTATTATTTAAATTATAAAATAAATGTATTGGTTTGTACCGATTTATAACTCAATGAATTGAATGTATTATTAAGAATAATTTGTTTTGATTGTAATACAAAGTTTGGTGAAGTATTAATTAAGAAGAAATTATGCATTTTTGCTTTTAAGGTTTTTTTATGTGAGAGATTTAAGGGATTTAAAAATTAAAAAGTGAAAAATTCATTAATTGTAAATTTATTTAATTTTTATTTTCTAATTTAATTGTATAAATATCAAGTTATTTATTATTATTTTATTAAAAATATAAAAATAAAAATATTTATTTTTTATGGGTTTTTATAAAATAAAAAATTAAACATTTTCCCACTTTGGGGTGGAACTCGATTTAATAAATAAAAAATGCAAATTGAATGAATTCAACTCATGAAGTTTGATGCTTTCTCATATAAACAAAAAATAAAAATTTAATTTAGTTCAACTCATCTAATTGGTACCAACTGGTATACCTAAGGCATTAAAAAAAAAAAATATAATGTTGCACATTATATGTTTGTGCATTTGTTGGTTTTTAATTTTTGTAAATGTTAAATACTAATTAAATTAATTTTTATCTATATGATCTATGAATGGTGGATAATAATTTTAATTTGATTTGATGATACATTCATTTTTTATTCGAATTGATTAGTAAATTTAAAAATAATGTTCAATGTTGAAGAAAGTTTTTTCTATATATTAAAGTATATTTTTACATTTACTTTTTAATATAATGTAAATAAAAGAATGAGTGTATTGGAACTTATATCTCTTTATAATTGAAAGTATTAGATGTGTTAATTAAGGATAACACATTCATTTTGATTATAATAAAAAGTACAGTGGAATATTAATTAAGGATAATATATGCATTTTTCTCTAAGGCTTTTTATGCCTGAGCTTCAATTGTGATTGAGATTTAAAGGGAAAATAAATAAAAAATTTATGTGAATTTAATTGTGATTGAGATTTAAAGAGACAATAAATAGAAAGTTCACTCAAATTTAATTCTTTTCAATTTATATTCATAAATAATATTCATGAAAAACATTAAAAAATGTAAATATTAACATGGTCATTCAATTTATAAAAAAATGTTAAAAATGCAAAAATGAAATCAAAATAACTACTTTCATTTAACGTATTTCACTTAAAATAGTATACTAGTGTAAATTCATCTTAAATTACTAAAATGTAAATCCATTTTAATTTACTAAAATGCAGAGAGTAAGATCAAATGTATCAAGGTGCAAATTTTTTTTAGATTGAAGAAATTTGAAGAAAGGTTTCTACCTCAAGGAATTTGATCACTCTATGTACATGATAGTTAATAAGTTAAGATGGATCTATACTAGTTTTTTTTTTGTAAATTGTACTTTAACCTAATTTGAGTGGTAGATTAGACTAAGAAAGAATATGCATCTATCGCCATTAATGAAAATTTATGTTTTTAGTATTAACTTTGGGATATTTGATTGAAGATCTAACTCTTTCAATCATTGGTCACAACTCCTCTCTTGTATGGGTGCTATGTTTGGGAACTATATATCTTATGGGAGTACATGGAAAAGAAGACAGGAAAAGTGTTTGTCAAAATGTTATTTGAACATATTTTTGCCAATAGATTAATGCATCATGATATTATTCTTGTAAAATTTAACACAACCTCATTCACTACTTTTATGATTTCTGATGTGGTCATAATGACACAAGTTCTCACAAACGGGCAATTAATAGATTAGCCTTTTTAGATATTAAATCTTGGTCTCAAATCCTTTAAGTAGTAAGGAGAACATAGGATCATGTGTAAGACCTTTTCTTGCTTCACCTCATTAACCTTGGTAATAATAAACCACTCTTGATCTTAACTTTTTAGTGGATGCTCTTCATCTTTCTAAGGGGGAGATTAAAAAATGTATAATACTAAAAAATATAAATCCCACCTTCAGTGTACATGGTTTTAGCAATTTCTTTCTCCCAAACTTTAGTATTGCTCGTATTTTGTATCTCCATTGCAATGATGGGTCCCTTCAACCCCTAAGGTATAATAGGCTCTAGTTTTTTTGCAACTTGAGGGTTCCTTTTGCCTAGCTTAGAGTTTACTCCCAACAAATTTGCATAGACATAGATCATCTATTCCTTGGTAGCATCATATTTTCCATATTCGCTCCTTAGAGCCTTACATTGAGGACTTTGCATTTAGATGCTTTCCCTTCACAAGATTAAATGACAATGCTTTTATATTTTGATATATTGGCTTTATTCTCTTCGGGCACCAATGCCTTATGAAGACCATAGATGCTTTTCCCTCTCCCTATCTAACATGATAGCTAATTAGAGGTGACTTGCCCTAAATGAACTGCAAGTAGTTCCAACCTTTTAACACTAACATGGGAAAAGACACAATGACCAACTTCCAAACTCACGTGATAGAGTTGCTAGGTGTCATAGATCTAATGCTTTCCATAACCTCTCACCCTCCACACATTTCTTTATAACCTTGAATGTTAAAAGTGCTTTCGGTTAAGCAACATATTTAAGGGATGTAACTTCTTCTAGATTTTTTTATTTTTCTCCAACTTAATGAATTTCCTTCTCTTTTATATTTTTATTTTCCCCTTAATATATGCTTTTGCTTTACCTTTACCATTTTGAATAATTTATTTTTATATCATTTTTAATTGTAAATAAATAATAGTTAATTGAATTTAAAATTATAACAAAAAAAGTTCAAATACTTGAACTATATTATTATATTATCATTAGAATATAAAAATCAATAAACTTTTTTTAAAATTGTATAGTTAATTTTAAATCTCCCTAATTCTTCTTTTCTTTATAATATTTAAAAAAATTATGAATAAATCTAAAAAATATGTGGCTTTGATTAATTACTATACTACATTAAAACACTTAATATAATAATATAAATACCAAGTTTACCATATAACTTTATAACTTAAATAAACATCATAAAAATATTTTAATAGAATTATAAATTTGATGATGGAAATATTCTAGTACACCAAGTATTAAACTAAAACAACAAAATTTGAAGTTAAAAATTTGTGAACCACGACTTCAATGTTTTCCCTAACAGAAGTTAACTTACGGCCGATAACCTAATTTGATGTGGCTTAAAAACCTAGAAAAACGCGGCCTCATAAAGCAGAGTTGCTGACCATTGGAAATTGAGAGCATTTCAACGTCTTTCGTATTGGCTTGCCTTTTGTGTTTGAGATTTGTTTGTTCGGTAGCATGGCCATGTTGTTGTTTTTTGGTTGGATGGAGTTTTTTTCTTTTTTTTTTTTTCTCTCTGTGATTTGCTTTCTGATAAGGTATTTTTTTTAAGATGAAGTGGGGCAGTTGAGAACTGCTTAAAATAAGTAGTTAGTTAATGGGTTATTAAATGCGTTGAATTGTATGGCTTTGATGAAGCTTGCAACAACGACACAGCTGCTAGGCTTTGCTGAGTCTCTTTTTTACTTTTGCCACTTTACTCTGGTTTACACGAACCCATACATGAACCTACTAGCACATTTCTCGCACTACTGACTTTCTTCAACAACTTCCTCGCTTTACACGGTTTTGCATTGGCGAACTTCTGGCGAACTTCAATACAGAGTAGCTCAAGTAGATACTAGCTCAACAAATCATTGATAAACACAAGTACTCAGATGCGGAAACAAGATAACACTCTTTTATATTATTTCAGAAATGGATTACAGAAAAATTACAATTTGTTCAATCCTGAGATAGACTGTGTTCGTGTTTACCAGACTTTAGCCACTCAGCTAGGAGATAGCTTACTAGAGGCTACCTGGCGAGATCACAGACTCAGTCTTTGAACATTGCTCTTAACACTCATAAAGATAGACTCTCTATAGATCTGGCCACCGTAGGTTCTCACTTGTGCCGAACACACAGATGCGCAGGCTTCTTAGATCACCTAAGACTTTGAGATTTCTTCGTGATGCAAGCAGATCAGACCACAGTCCGCAGTTGTAGAGCAGGAAAATCTCTCGACTCTAAAACTCTTCAAACTCCGAATGCCTCGAATGAGCCTTACTCCCTTTCTTATATAGGTAAAGGAGGGGACAAGCATCCGACCAACAGGACGACAAACTTGGCACTGAAGGAATCTGTCAGATCACGAGATGTGGCTCAAAGTGCACCAGAAGTCGGAGAAGTGCTCCGTGTCTCATCACTGAAGATTATTACAAATCTACGGAGAATAAAATGTACAAAGTGGATGCTTTTTGAACAAGAAAAGCCCATGGGAAAATCTGGTCACAAATTGTCCTTGTGATTGGATATCATTTTTACACTGTGGAGACTTTTACGGATAAGTCCACGAGAACCAAAAATAAATTAAAAAAACTGTAATTTCGGGAAACCGAATTTTTTTATACACATTTTCATCCCAAGCCTTGGTGAAAATCCTTCTCACAATCATAGGCTTGTTTAATATAATTTGATGCTTAATTTTTGTGAGAATAAGCCATTGGTGATGTCTGTTCATATATTCTTTTAACACCTCATTATCTCGGAGAGGATATTGATCTGGGAGAGAAAACATGTCTTTAACGGTCTTATAAGGAGAATGGAAGCAATCAAGAATATTGTGTTCAAAACATATATCACAACCCATTCTAACATATGATTCATGGTGAACGGGATCTATGCCCATTATGTTCATACCATAATCAGTCCACCAATCCCGCATCCAATCACTTCGTTGGTTCCGTTGCATGATTCCTATAGTCCCAAACTTTATCTTGGTGTAGTGGGTCTCTTCTTTGTTGTCTTTATTTAATATGTCCCACCACAATCTTTTATAGATGTCGAAATCATAGGCCGTGTCTGGAAAGATGAGGCTGGGGTCCTTTCCGGGCCATAGTGTCGCATTATGTGTTGGAAAAGGGCAAGAAGTGTTCCTCATTCGATTTATTGAAATATATCTTTCATAGACCCCACTTTTGCTTCCCCCATGTGACCATATCATAGTCAAATCATGAAAGTCATGTAGAAGACTATCTTGTGCCTGGCTTGCAGCATTTA